>JAPYYX010000564.1:0-70653 GCA_030522605.1 Cremastinae sp. B BG-2022a | reverse complement strand
TTTTTTTTTTTTTTCATTACCATTCCACGAACCGAAAGACGATGCTCCGTCACACTCGCTTTTTCCTTTTTCGCATTTTTTTCTTATCTCTCTTTTCTCCTTTTTGGCTATCCTCTTCGCAGAATCCGCTTCTATGAGCAGACACATTTTTTTTCGACTATTCGACACTGCGATGTCCCGCGAAATGAATCGAGGCGGGACGCACAATGGTCTCGTGGGCGCGGAAAAAAAAATCGTATACACATCCTCCGTCGTTCTTTTTTTCCACCAAACTTTATCTTCAGCTTCAAAAACCCAAACAACTCCATCACTCAAAGATCTCGAGTGATTCGGAGAGGAAGAAGCGAGCGAGATCCCCTTTGGCGAAAATTCTTATCTTCGAAAAATACAAGGCGCGAGCCCGAGAGTCTCGTTTGTCATTTATTCTCTATGCCCCGCGTGTGTGATGGAACGGAATCTTTCTCAACCGGTGAATATTTTTACAGCCTTCAGCCTTTTATCATTTCTCCTCTCCTCCGCCATTCTTCTTATATTCCTCGGACGTTTTTTTTTCTTCCTCTTTCGTTATCTGATTCGAAGGAAGGGTTCCCCGTCACTCTCCTCGCGAAATATTCTTTTTTATTAAATATTTCCCTGGCTCCCTTCGCAACGTCCGAAAATCTCTGTCAGGACGATCGCTCGGGACAGCCGGTTAATTGAATTTTTATTCTCGGATATTAAGACGCCAGACGCATTTATCTGCGAGCAGTGAAAATTTTGAAGAGCTCGTTAAAAGAACAATGTCCGTTTCGTTGGAGCGAGAGGAAAAAAATTGGAGAACGGGGATAATAATTCGAGAGCGTTTTGTTTTCGATCGATCCAGTCTGGGATTTTTTTTCAGCTTTTTTCACTCCGCATCTGGTAACCGGTTGCTCAAAACCTGGATAATCGTATGCAAGCGGGTCTCGGATAACAAAAAAAAGAGAAGGAAAGATCGAATGAGTGTGTCCTCGCTCGTATCAGGAAATGTTATTACGAGCCTCTCTCTTGTAAAAGCTTAGACCGCTGGAACCTGCTAATCCCGTATTCCCTTGCTGAATAATTAACGGGAGCACGTGCGACTCGCGAACTTCGCTTCGCAAGTTGTGCATACAGAAACGAAACATCTAAAAACATATTTTCATAATTTAAAATAAATTTTATCTACTCGAATACTTATTTTCAGCTCATATATAAATATCAAGTTTATTTTTTACTTTTATTATATTTTTTATATTATTATTATTATTTATTTTTTAGGTAATTATTCTGAAGATACCCCCCCCCCTTGGAGGGGGATGGGGGGATTTATAGTGCTTGATCTCCTAAATACAATGCCGAAGAGAAATCGCATCGATCACCCCCCCCCCCCCAAAGATATCGACAATGAAAAACAACAAAAGGCGAGAGGGGTAAAAATAACAAAAAAAGCAACTTTTTCATTTAATGTACGTTTATGACAGTGGGGGGCGTCCCCCCCTCCCTACCGGGGCTTCGCCCCTGGATCCCAACGGGAGCTTCACACCTGAACACCACCAGGGGCCGGGGGATGGGGGGATTTATAGTGTTTGATCTTCTGAATACAATGGCAAAAAAAATTGCGTCGGTCACCCCCCCCCTGCAAAGATATCGACAATTAAAAATAACAACAGGCGAGGGGGGGGTAAAAATAACAAAAGGACCAACTTTTTCATTTAATGTAGGTTTATGACAGCTTATGACCGATCCACAATCAAAAATAACACTGAACAAATAATGAATAACAATTAAAAATGAATACTTTGTGTGATCATGAATAAATATTTGTTTATTATTAAAAATATAATATTTATCGTCATTTTCTGCCCTTATTTAATTATCCGTCCGTGTATTTCTGTCTTTCTAGATCGTAGAAATTTCAAATTTTCAAAACCTCATAACTTTTGATGGGGGGGGGGGTTACCGACGCAAATCGTTGATGGGGTTCCGTTTGGGGGGCCATATACCAACATTTCCCCCACCCCTCTTGGAGGGGGAGTATCATCCGAATAATTACCTAATAATAAATATAACAAAACGCAATTTCCAATAAACTTGATTTGATATAATGTATCGCTCCTCCCACAATCGTCTCGTAAAAAAATTAACGAATTTCTTATCCTATCATAAAAAAATATGCCAAAGAGCATTTTTTTATTTTCGATATTTCATCACACGAGGTGAATACACGTGTAGAAATATCGCTCCGTTTGTTCGCGCGCGTAATTCGTTCGGACATTCTCAAATCGGAGGAGCGAGGGAGAAAAGCCGAGCGAGAAAGGAAAAGAAGGAGCGAGGAAGAAAAGCTGCGATGATGCGGTAGCGATTGGGAGAGCTGGTTTTGTATCCTTTATATCCTTCGTATACTTTCTTATTTTTATCCTTCCATCCGTACGAAATTCTCTCTCTCTCTCTGTCTCTTTTTTTCTGATTCCTATATATTCTCTCCTCGTCTTTTAAGTTCTGTGAACACCTGCCTCGCATAACTTCTGGCCAGTATATAATCGGAGGTTTAGAGAGCAGCGAAGAGTTTGGCTCGAAGAGCCAAAGGGAGATTCGAGGGGGGTGAGGAAGAGGATCGAGCAAAGGATCGGCTTGTCGGCTGCTCCTTCGACGAAAGCGATCTGAAGATGAACGCACGCGATGGAAATTATCCCAAGGACCTTGCAGACCCAATCTCTTTCTCTTTCTGGAGACCCGTAAGCGCGTTTACAAGGCGCCTGAGTCTTATTCGGAGGTTCCGACGCAGCGCGCGGATCTACCGAATAGTGCCAGAAGGGCTTTTTAGTTGCTCGCGTGTGCCGGAGCAAAAGGTGAGAAGACGAGTATCCCCTCGCACTGCCTCCAGCAGAGAAATATTTAACATTCAATGTAAACCGATCGTTGAATCGAGAAAATTATTCCAATCGCTCGGAAACGATCGAAATACTTCTCTGAACATTCGAATTATGGAAAATAAATAACGCCAAGGTGGAACGATCACAAAAAACCCTTGAAGACAGATTCGCTTAAAACTTTCCATCACGAATATATCTGAAATTGTATACAAATACGTTTTTTGAAAAGACTTTTACGTGTCGAAGTTTTGAGATATTCATTTTGGATATTTTTGTAAATTGTCGTGGGGGATTCGTGATATTTCGACAGAAAATTTATATCTACTTTCATTTAATGTAATACATTTTTTGGTAAATATTCAATACAGATCCCTCATCTTTGATTTGGTCGAAAAATGGGGGGGGTAGTCAGGGGAGTCCTTCACCTCCCCCCCTCCCCCTCTCTTAGCCCACCCCCAGAAAAGATGTTGAGTGTCAAAGTTTGCGATTTTAACAAATTTGAAATCCCCCACCCCCGAAAGGGGTGAGGATAGGACATGTAATGGGGGAGTCCCCCATCCTCCTCTTTTTCAAAAATATCGTACCGAAAAATGAAATTCCAACCCTGGAATAATGAAATCCAAGGTCACCATGTCATCGTGAAAAATAAATTCTAAATAATATTTAGAGTTTAATTTTATTTTTTTTTAATTCCATTTTTATAGTTAAAATATTTATTGAAAGATTAACTTTAATTTCCGTCTCTCTACCTTTGTCGCATTGATCTCGTATCGGGATCTTTCGGCTAGGATCGAAAGCGAGTATTACCAAAGCGGCCGATAATCGGGGAATTCTCCGGTATCTTCCGCACCTGCGTAGAATAATAAAGCCCGGGTGGAATTCTTCCTCGCGTGTCCGGTATTCAAATGAAGAACGCAGCGATCCCTCCCCCCCCCCCACCGCCGGGGCGGCTCTTCGCCATCTCACTTTCCCCCAAAGTCCACCCTTTCTTATTTCACGAAGGAAGACCAATTTAAAACTCGTTTCGTAGCTTATACGACGATGGAAAAAGGAGAAGCTCCGGAGGAGGAAGAAAGAGGAGATGGCGAAGGAGAATAAAAAAAAGGGAAGAGAGTTCCTCTCGAGCTAACTGCTCGACAGTCGCGTCTCGCAGGGCGTGCCCTTGGCTAACTTTTCGTGGCCTGGCCCATCTGCCGATTCTCTCCCAGAATCCTTTTTTCTTTTTCCTCCTCCTCCATTCTCTTTTTCTTCTTTTCCTCAAAAGCCGAAGATACGAGAAAAATAAGAAGAGAAACATAATCGCTCCTCATCATTGTTTCTCCTTCCTCGAGAGGAGACTCTTCCCCCCTCCCCCTCGCACTTTTTTCACATTCTTTTTCTCTCTTTCTTGTTATTGTTGTTGCAGATGTTATTGTTGTTGTCTTTTTTTGTGGTCGAGGATCCTTTTTTTTTCTCGTGTTTCCTGCTTCCCCCCTTGGGAATCCCGACACTTGGCCAATCTTTTCAAGACACAACCTGACCTGTATCGCACTTTGCCCAGGATTCCTCTTCTCTTCTTCTTCTTCTTCCATTCTATATTCTCAGCTATCCTGAATAATACCCGTGATCCCCCACCCCTTCATCCGGCGAATAAAGAAAAGGATGCAGAAGAAGTTTTTTGCCTGGCTGGTAAAAAATAAGGAGCCGTATCGAAGTGCCTCGTTCTTCGTCGTCGTCGTCGTCTCTCTCTCTCTCTCTCTTTTACTCTCATCTTGTCTCTCTCTCACTCATTCTTCGTTTCACCGATAAAGGATAAAAAACGGAAAGATCGATGATCGCGAGAGCGAGAGGGGAAATGGAAAAATTTGAAATCGTTTGAGGCTCTGGTGGAATATTCTCCGAGAGCTCCGAGGACGAGGAAAATCCTGCGAGTGGATCCTCCACTCAGCAGCCTTACCTCTCTCGCTATCATTATCATTATTTCTTTTGTAGGCAATTATAGGTTTCACGACAACGAAGAAATAATAAGAGAGAGAAAACATTCCGTTTGAAAGGGTAAATCCGAGGCCTCTCTCGGTTTCTCCTCCGTCTTCTTACGAAACAAAAGCGACCGAGCAAAGAAATGGAAAGAGAGAACTCAACGGCGTATCGCATTTCTATTCGTCATTCGGGTTGAGAATGAAATTCCTGAAAATTCGAGATTACAAAAAGAGTACACGAGGAATATGCCGACGAAAAACTGAATGTAATGAAAAAAGTTTAAAAATTCATATCGCATTATTAAGATTTCGTGTCTAAATGAAATTTCGAGTTTTCGTTGCTTTTGTCATTCGAGAATTTCATAAAAATTCAAGCAAAAATGTGACATGAGAATCCCTTGTAAATAATATAGCAGTAAAAAATTTGATTTATCTCAGCAGAAATTTATCTTTCGCCCAACTCTTCGTATTAATATTTGTCATCCGCGTTGAGAGTCGAATTCATCAAAACTCGAGGACTATAATAAAAAATCCTCTGAATAGGAAAATAAAAAAATGAGAAATGCACATCAACTGGAATTTATCTTCCAATTTTGAATCTTCGTCGCTATTCATCTTCTCCCTTAAAAAAAATTCCTCACCCTCTCTGCGATATCAAAAAATACCAGAAAATAAATAAATAAAAATCGTATCAATAAAAATTGCAGATAAAAAATGTATCGACATTCTCTCTGCTTTTCCGACAAAATTTAAAATCTTCGTACCCTCTTCGCGAATTATCTCTCCTTCCTGGATTGAGCCTGGAGGATCTTTAGGATGAAAGAACACATGAAACTCGGACGAAAGTCCGTCGATGGTCTTTGTTTCTAACCGACCGGGGGCAAAGAAAGAAAGAGGAGAAAGAGAAGCTTCTTTTCTGCTTTTTACAAGAACGAATCTCTCTCTTTCTCTCTCGGTAAGTTTATTTACGGTCGATCGGAGACAATGCACTTGCATTTCTTTCCTATACGCGCTCAGGACTCGACGCAGTCGTGAAGAGAAGAAAATGTGCACGCCGAATAAAAAATGTACGTGCACGCTATTTATTTATATGCATTTGTGCAAAAAAAAACAACAAATAACGTAAAAATACATAAAATTCTTTTAACAGTGCTACTTTTCAGTCCGCAGGTAGTCAGTTATCTTTTTCCTATACTCTTACTCTTTTCTTCTTTCTCCTCCACCTCCCGTACTCTGCGAAAGAATTCTCGAATCGGGCACGCATTCCCTCTCATGCAGTTTTCAAGTCTCGTCGACGAGACTTTCACTGAAATGCGTGAGTTCACGTATTATTTTCACATGTCACATAATATACCGAGTACGCTCGTTTGTATAGTTATAAAGAGTTTTTCTATTTACATACTCAAAATTTGAACATTTTTTCCTATAAATATATTTAGTTAAGATATTGAATTAATTTTTGCTCAATAATAGGAAAAATTTATATGAATTTTCTGTTGAACGAAGTTTTAATCATGATTATTTTAGGAGTAAATATTTTTTTGTATAAATATAGGGTGGGGGGGCAAAATGGGATACTAAAGAAAAATTTCCGATTTCAAGGGTTTGAATATGCTGAATCTTTTGTTTTTGAATCACAATTAAAGGAAAGGAACAAAAATTTCAGCTGAAATCAAATTTTCATGAGAAAAAAAAATTTGTAGTATCAAAGTGGGGTACCTCTCCAAAAAGTACGAAAAAAAATTTTTTAATAATTTGTTAAGTTATTATTAGCTTTGATGTCTTATTTCAAGTAATTAATTAACGATTTTTTTTAATTTTTGCTTAAATGTGTTCCATTACCGAAGAAAATATTCTTTTTCGATCTGCTATGTTAATTGATTTTGAGCTTTAATTTTTGTTGAAATTTGTTTTTAAATCACCAAATACAATGTTCTTAGCAAAAAATTTGATATTAAATTTTATCAAATTTTGAAATATTGAAAATTTCGACCAAATTTTTGGGGTACCCCATTTTGCCCCTCCCCCTACCCTACGTAAAAAATTTAATTTAAAAACATAAAAATAATTTTTTGATCTCTAAAAATTGAACATGAGAAAAATTCAATTTTATAATAAATATTCGACAGTGATATGAACAAAAAATAAGATCAATTTTTTCAATATAAAAATACCCAAAAAACATTAAGACTTAAAACAAAAAAAATAATTGTTCGAAACTCCAAAATTTAATGTAAGATAATTTTTTAAAAATGAAACATTTTACGAATAACTAAACGTAACATTCAACAGCCCGAGCTGTTGATTCAGATTTGACCAATGAAATATTTGACATTAAGTGATGAATGAACGAGAATAAGCAAATAACATAAATTCACAAAAAAAGAAGAATAGCAAATTGAATTTCTCGAGTATCGTGGATTGTTTCAAGGCTCGTAGAGAGAAATAAATAGTAAATGACCGAGGGGTAAAGGGGGAGTAAGGTTACAGCGGAGGCTAGGTAGAAAAATAATGAGAGAAAATAAGTGGATGATCGATCTCTCGTCCTAAATGCAAAACGAGTCCAAGCGACGTGTGCTCCTTATTTTCGCGTCGGTGTGAGTTTTGAGCGAGGTGCGTAAAACTCTCGTGGCGTGTGTATCTCTACCGCGAGTATAGTGTGAGCGTGAATTTTCAGGGTGTGCGAGTCCTCAGAGGCGGCCTTCTCCGGGCCGTGGCAAACGGAACGGAACCGCGCGCGAGCAATCCCGACGACGACCAAGCAAATATTCTCTCGTGCGCGCGCGAGATCCCGCTCGCAGGGATCCTAGAAATCGATAGAGCGGAACGGATTCTGTACGTGCTCTCTCTCTCTCTCTTTTTCCTTCATTCTTATCCTCTCACTCCAGAATCCTCGGAAGAGAGATGAAGGAATGAGGCAAAAACAAAAGTATTCCTCCTCCGTACCGCAACGAGCCAATAAAAACAATTTAATATTAAATAAATACTGCCTTCGATCTATAAAGTCATGATGAGAACTCAATGTAGAACGGAAGCGGACTCCATTCTGTATACGCGTTTTCCAACACACGTAATCGATATTTCGTCAATTTCGTTGTAGAGTCATTATAAAATTTTTCTTCAATTTACAAGGATTTCAGGATCATTGAATTCTTTTCTAAATAATACGTGAAAATAATTTTAATTGAAATTAAATTTCATTCATGACACAAATTACATTTATGATACAAAAAATATTGATAATCGAACATAAAATAAATTGCAATATGTATCGAGCACTCAAATTTTTATTTAAATTATAAAATGTTGAAAAAAATAATATTTATTTATTAAAAGACAATTTTTAATGAATCAATATTTTACCAACACTCGGAACAAAAAAAATTTCAATAGCGACGCATTGATACAAATTAAAATGATAAAAAATTAGACAATTTAAATTTACCATAAATCGCAATTATATGTATTGTGAGCTGACTTTTTTATAAACAAAAAATTTAAAAAAAAAGTTAAATGTAAAACATTTTTATTGACAGTGAATTTTGTGCCGGTACGATTCTACGTTTATGGACATTTGCACAGTCTGTTGATGTTCATTTGTGTGTATTTACGGGTATGTTTTTACCGGTGTGCGTGTAGGTATGAATGGTAGAAAAGGCTAAGCGAGAGTTTCGATTCGCGGCGCCCCGAGGCATTAATCGCCTGCCACTACGTTTAACGACGCTTTAACGATACTTTAACGCGGCGTGCTTCCAGCATGGGCCCTCGGTACCCCGTAGGGCTGCTCGCACACGTACGTGTGCTCACACGAATATTCTCAATCACGTGATATAAAATCCCACGTGTCGACATTATACATTTATACACGTGCGCATAACGTTCTCCGTCTAAATTTCGATCTCACCGATCCCAAATTCAATCCACAATTTTTTCAATCATTTCCCTTGTCCTCAGAACTACAGAGAATAAGAATCAATTTTTTTTCAATTTTTTAGGAATTATTGAAAAACAATAATTCCACCTAAACAACGATCTCACCAAACTCGGTCTACGATTTTCTGTATTGTCCTGTCAATATTCAGTAACATACAGAATGAAACGAAAATGTATTTCGATTTTTCGTTATTCCGATGTTTTCTGAGATTTGTTGGGCGGTGAATTGAAAATAATTCGAAATAATTGTTTTTTAGCAAAAAGAATGAGAATGAGATTTGTTGAATTCCGAATGGAATTACCCATAGCCGTATTATGCACTCGCATGCACGACTGTAAAGATTTTCTTAGACGCGAGCACACGCGAGAGATCGTAGAAACGCCACAGGGACGACCGATAGAATTTTTCATCCGTCATTGCCATTTCCTTTTTTCATTTTCTCTTCCTCCTCGACTCTCTTTTTCTCCAGCTCATTATTATTTATTCGTTCGCGGATTCGCTCGTTCCCTTATACTTTCCTCGGCGCGTTATTGGTAACGCAGAAAATCTGATCTTTATCAACGTCACAGGCACTTAATATCTCAACTGGATCGAGCGAAATTATTATTGTATTAACGCGTATTTATTTCCCTCTATACATGAAAGCATAAATTACCCGTGTTTTACGTAATATCTTATTGAAGATGCTTTGTCACGACAGAGTCCATTTCAAAAGTTTAATCAAAACTACTTTATTAAAATATAATAACAATAATTTGACTTTTAATTTTGTGGAATTTGTGATAATTTTGTCTAGAATCAAATATCGTGGTACAAATTGTGGTAACAAATTTCTTGTGTACAGTTCTTGAGTAAGTGAATATTAAACGCATATTATACGCAAAGAGTATGCATACGTAAAATCTATGCTTATATAAAAAGTTTAATGTTCAACTCGAGAATTATGCATGATGAAATTTTCGAACGAAATTGTATACCCATATTTAATAGAAAAAGAGATTGTTACAAAATTTTATTGAATTCTTGTATAATTAACTGTGTTTTTATCACATAGCAAAAGAAACGAGTCGCCTAGATAGAAATTCAGTTATAGTGATTTGATGAATATACCCGGCAGCCTGATGATTGCTTTAATATGAACGTAACAGAGCTCGTAACACTTTGTCACTTACTGTCCTTATGATAGAATACTTTTCAGGACCTACTGAAAGCCTATGATGATTTCGAAATAGTCGGACTGCCTTAATATGGACATGTAATAGGGGTTGTAACGCTTTGTCACTTACAGCCCTGATGATAGAATATTTTTCTGGTTTAGTCTGGAGCTAATCTGAGTCCGATCTGAGTATATGCCTGCGTCGAATTCAAACAAGGTTTTCGGTTCCGGGAAGACCACGTCAGCCTGATTAGTACCAGAACGGTATCTAACGAGCTGGCAGATTTCAAATTGGTACGTTTTAATTCATGGTAGCCTGGACCAGATCTAATACGTGTCGCATCAGACTTTAGTACTAGGTCTAACCTAATAACAGCCTGATCATCTGGACCTAATCTGATGGCCCTAATATAGACAATAGACATGTAACAGATGAGGGCTTGCAACTCATTGTCACCTACAGACCTGATTATAGGATACTTTTCTGCTCTGGTCTGGACCTAATCTGAAAATACGCGTGCGTCGAATTCAAATAATAACAGCCTGATGACATGGACCTAATCTGATAGCCCTAATATAGACATGTAACAGGGCTTGCAATGCTTTGTCGGTACCAGAACAAGCTTACAGATTTTAAATCAGCATGTTTTAATTCAAGGTAGCCGTCATCGGATTTAATACGTGCCGCATCCGACTTTCGTACCAGGTCTAATCACAGCTTGATCAGGCCGGTAGCCATATTAAGTCTAGTCTAATTCAATATCTATAGGCACGATAATGTATGAAAATAAAATAGTTAATAATGACTGAAATGATATTACAATAGACCCAAAGATATATTTAAAATCAACTATAAACAATAGTGAACGGTACTACAACTTATACCATCAACTATGAACTGTTGTTGCTTTCTGGATTTTCCCCACTGTTAGTACTAACACAATAAAAACTCGTAATTAACCTTCTTGAATGTCCTCAGAGCTCAAATGCTTCTTGTAACTTTGCTATCTAAAAAATTGTTGATTTAAAAAAACTTTTTCCATCAACTTGATTAATCTTTCGAATTAGAAACTTGGAGCTCTCTTCTGTTTTTATTTCTTCGCTTCCACCGACTCCCAAGTTCAAGTCTGCTGATTCTGAGAGGAGTCCTCGCGGATTGGAAACTTTTTCGAAGCTGCGCGAAGTTCCCCGGCGTAATTACAGGTCCGAGGATCGCTAACGTTTTACACATATATACGGATCCCCGTGTAGCTTGTGCCTGTCTTTACGGATACAAAATATAAAGGCTACGCGATATATATACAGTTCACAACGAACGCTGCCGTGGTCCTCGATATTTTCGAGAGCGCGCCTTGCCCGGTCATTTTGATCATCAATCAATAAAACACGCGGGGAATTGCGAGACCGATCGAAAACGGGTTGTTCCTCTTCCTCTTTTTTTCACTTTTTATCATTTCTTTTCTCCCTTTTATTCTCGCCATCCGCATTTTTTTCGACGGATTGGAGCTCCGCAGATATAAATTTTTCAACGATGCCGAACACTCCGAATAAAAATAAACAAACGCAAAAATGGGAAAAAAAATCAAAATAAAAAATCCACACAACAAATATCAAAAACCAAAAAACGTACAAAAAAATCTGAAGGAAACATTGGAATGAAAAATAACATCGACGAAAACAAAAACACCAAAAAAATGTAAAAATTTTTCAAGGGAGGAAAAAGAGCTTTAAAAATAGCTCAGAGCTTACGAGGCCACAAGTTCGATCTCATCGCCTATATGGGCACTGCAAAGAGAAGAAATTTGAAAAAAATGTAAGAACCAAGGCTGAATAAACCTTTCGGTGATGTTTCTTTGGAGCCACTGGAAGAGTATCGCTGCGGCAAGCTCTTATCTCTCGTTTTACCGCTACAAAGGAGCCAGTGCGGAGTTTCCTACGTGTATTATGTATCGAGGATAAGTGTGCGAGTGCGCGTGTATTTTCTCGTAGACGCGTGTGCGGAGGAAAGAAGTCTGAAACCGCGATGATGCTTCCGAGACGCCTATTGAGACGTAGTTACCTTTACTTATCCCCCTGGCGGTTACTTGGCCAACTATAGGGAAGAAAATATCCCGATATACACGCGTATAAACTTCACTCGTGTATGTACGTACGTACGTATACGTATATACATATTTTATATATACATATAAATAAGAAGAGAGAGAAACGCTCGAAAGAAAATATATTTCTCACCGCGGCAAAAGAGAAGAAAAGTTGAAAAAGCGGCAGGAGCTAGAATACCGCGAGAGAGCACAAAAGTCTTGAATCCGGGAGTAGCGAAAGTGCTGCCGCGCGTAGGTAGCGTCACTGAACTACGAAATGGCTGGAGAGGAGCTGCGCTCCCGGAGAAAAGAATCAAGTTGCCGCCTGAACAAGAGCACACCGTCCTGGCGAGCCAATAAACGTTGCCACACGTTTATTACGTTTGGCTTTACTATGCGTAACAACGCTACGATGTATTCTAGTTCTTTTTTAGGCAAAGAATAGAGACGATTTTGTTTTTATCTTTCGATTTAATTTTTTTTTGCAATTCGAAGTTGTTTTCGAGAATAAACGAGTATGTAGTATTATTTCATTAATAGACAATTTAGTTGTATTATTTTTTAGAAACTTTAAAACAATGTTTTCCTCAGTTATAGTCGTCCTGGATTTATTTATAATTTGATCAAATCTAAACTAAATTTTTCTGTAAACTTTAATTTGGTCAAACGTCAAAATTGCTCTGACGTACGCGTGTCATCGACCTCTCGGACGTGTCAGCCACCCCATAGACAGTGAGCTCACATACGTAGAGAAGCGTTGGAGTCAAGAAGGGAAAATAAGCTTCTATCCCTCGGGCACTAATGCGATTCTCTTAATTAGCTTATATGTAGAGAAGTACGGGTACCCATTGCTTCTAAGTGGATTTTTTTCTAGGAAGTAAACACACGAGGCGGAAGAAGATCAGAGACAAAACAAGAACCGAAAATTCGTTTTTTTTTCATAAATCAATTATAGCGAATGAAAAATGACAATACGTCCGTATAAAATTAGTAAGCTGTTGTACCAAAAACATTTATCAACCGTGTGATTAATTTTCCCAAGCAATATTCTATCACGTCATTCTAAAAAAAATTTTTTTGCTCGTAAATTCAACAACCTCATCAGTGCCATATTCCGGTTTTTTTAAAGAGTATTTTAAAGGATATTTTCTAAATGATTAAAAAAAAGTTTAACTTAAAATTCAAAATAATTTGATAATAAATATAAATACCAAATTTTATTAAAATTAAACAGAGAGTTAGCTGATCCTGGTCATATTTGCGAATTAAGGTGACTAAATTTTTTAACTAAAATTGTCAACTTTTTTCTAATCGTAAAAATATTTTCTCCATCAAAACATCATTACCACGAAGATATAGAAAAACAATTTGCTTTGTTTTGAAAATAATTCCATGCTAATCATCCGTAGAAGAAATTTTTGAAATTGAAGAGAGAGTAAATCTGACGAGAGACCGAGACAACGGACGGGAATGAGGAACGTATCGACAGTGTTGCTTCATGTATCGACGTTCCTTTATTATTTATTTATCTTGGAGTCGGATCGTGATCGATGGGGTGACGAGAGAGCCACGTGGGATTGCCCAGATCATTTCTTACGCAATTCAATCTACATAACTCAGCTCGCTATCTATATTCATAAAGATACGTGTGTGCGGAGCTACGCGGCGTGTGTCTGTCACTTATTTATGCGATTGTAGGATACACGGTGAGTTTACAGCCTTTGATGGTAGTTTCAAGCTGCGGCCTTCGAGATTCCTTCTTTCACTACCTCCTGCCTTTATCGTTCCTTCTTCCCTCCTCGCGCATGACTTACGCGTACGTATCGCGTGTATTTCATCGTATTTATACGGTAGTACTTATAACCGCATCCATACAACGCGCGTCGATAAAATCATTCGAAATATCTGTGCCACGGCCTGTACGTTTTACGCCAGACGATTTTATCAATCGGAGATCTTATCGTTCGTCACCCTCGTACGAGTTTATACTCTTCAGTGATAATAAAGAGGAAAAATGTGTATCGACATCGAGCCATCCGCTCATTCATATTTTCTGCATCTCTTATCATTATCAGTTTCGTCTCGTTCGAAATATATTATGTATATTAAACAAAGATTCAGATTTCGATATTATGCATTCGATAAAGAAGAATATCTAAAGCGATAGCTTTTGTAAAAAAAAATTGAAGTATTTGTCATCAATGGATGGAAGGAATAAAAAAAACGAAATTGGGACAAATTTTTTAATCACCGTAGCAGCAAGTTTTGCAGCAAGGGGGTAACCGAGAGAGGCTGAGCAGTGGACCAACAAGATTTGTGTTCACTCTCTCGCGGAGATTTCGTAATGTAACGAGCGCACCTGTGACCAGAACGCTGATGCGGGACCGAGAGAGGAAGGAGACGCACAGCACCTACGTCACGATAAAACCTCTCAACTGGCACTCGAGATATTCTCGGGTACATACATGTATATAGGGTGTCCCAAAATTCAACGTCGAGAGCAAGAAAATTCAATTCCTGGTAAACTTTGCAATCGAAAAGTCCTGAGGCACTTTTTGATCCGACGCACCGTTGACGAGCTATGCCGCATTGAAGTTGGACCAATCGCGTGAGTCACGTGATCGAGCGTTCATTGGCTGAATTCCGATCGTCGATAACTCTTTGAATTTCGCTCCAATCGAAAAACGAAAAAGACTTCTGGATTCGGAAATTCATCGGCAATCTGTCTGTTCTTTATTGATCAGTAACCACTCATAAGTGCTCGCAATACCCTCATATACTTACATTATACAGGGTGTCCCAAAATCCAACGACGAAAGCCACAGAATTGAATTCCTGGTAAACTTTAAAATTGTAAAGTCCCGAGGCACTTTTAGATCCGACTTACCAGTAACGATTTATGAAGCATTGAAGTTCGACCAATCGCGTGAGTCACGTGATCTAGCGTTCATTGGCTGAACTCTAACCACCGATAACTCTTCGAGTTTTGCACCAATCGAAAAATGAAAAAGACTGTTCGATTCGGAATTTCATCGTCAATCTGTCTACTCTTTATTGACCAACTTTTCATGAGACACCCAGTACATAAATATTCCTCGCTACATAACATGCGTATGTAATACATAAAATGTGCTCACGCAGAGGCGATAAGTATAGTATAACGCTAAGAAAACTTCTTTCTCCCCGTCTCTCTCTCTCTTTCAATCTTTTTGTAACGAGACGTTCATACCTTACTCTATAATATCTGGTAGGTAGCAACTTTGTACGGGCGAATCCACGTTAAGTGGAGTCTGCATATTGATCAAGCCATTATTTCCGAGAGCCAATAAGGAAGAAAAAGAACGAAACGAGCATTTTTTACTATAAAATTAGAAGCTATCCATTAAGGTACCCTGGTATGAGAAATTCGTATACGAAGTATCATAATCTCAGGAAATATAAAGAAATGTAAAATGATCTTAAGAAATCCGACGATCGTTCGCATCTTCTTTTTTTTACTTTTCAATTTCTTTTCGGGCTCAAAAAGTCGGAAGAGCCTCTACGTACAATACGAAGGATGCCTACCTACTGTTTACGAAGGCGCGAAGGTATCATTTCGCACGATTTGCATACGAACGCATTAAGAAAAGTGGAACGCTTGCGAAATTATTGCTGTATATGTGTCCCAATGTATTTTTATATTCTATTACACACAAGCGAGCGAGGGCGCAAAAATAATATACTCGTTTCGAGTTTTGCTGCATAACTGAACGCAAGGAGTTGTATGCTCGTGCATTAATGCCCTCGTGTGTTTTTACACGAACGCTCCTGTATGCACACGTGTTACATACATTTTCAGTTTTTCGTGATTTCACGCGCAACATGAATTTCCGATGAAAGATGAAATTTTCGCGTGTGTCGCTTCCACCTTGTATTCCAATAATTACACGTTGCCATTACAGCGAATGCCATTCAAATTATCAATATTATTACACACGCGGGATCGCATTTCTCATCATCGATGCACCCGTGGATGGAAATGCATAAATTATATTTTTAACGAGCGCATGTATACTATTTCCTTTTTTTTATTCAAGTTTATCCGTGTCTTTTTTTTCAACAATCGAGTTTATTTCCTCAGAGGACAAATCGTTCATTTTTTGCAAAAAAATGAATACTTTTAATTTTTATCTTTCTCAAGTTTATCACTGAAATAATTTTTTTTTTTCAAAAATCGAGTCTCTATAAAATAAACATTATTTTTTTTGAACGAAGAAAAGAAATATTTTTAATGCATTATTTTATGATTGAGTGCCACAATCAAAGCATTAACGACCAAACGGCTCGAGGAATACTGAAATCATAAATGGAGCAAAATAAATTATTAGGAGAAAGAATGTTGGGGGAGAGGAAGAGAGAGAGAGAGAGAACGGAGGAACGAGACTTCCAGCTCGATCAGTCGTTACGCTCCTATCTCGATCTCGTTATTTCAGGATCACTTTCTTTATCGTTATATTTTTATGTATGGGTCATTTCGTTCCGAATGAACAAGTGTACAATAAATTCAACATTTTTCCTGCGTAATCATCCAATTAAAAAAAACATTAAACAATTTTTACACAATAAAATCTTGTCAAAAGAGATTTTATGGGAGCTACTTAAAAAATATATTTCCGGATAATATACGATTCTAATTAATGATTTACAAAAATCTATAATTACTATTTTATATTATTTTTTAATGATTTTGACGTTTTAACGAGAGAGTTCGTTACTGGATTCAAGAAAGCGAGACGGGGATTCGAAAATCATTTTCGTGTTTGCTTTGACGTTTCTGTATCTCAGCACGTGTATACGTCAGACGGAATAAAAGACGGATCATCGGATGCTGATGTATATTTGTATATCGAATTTGCGATGGGATAACGTGAGCGAGTGTTTATAGAAAAGCGAAGGGGATGTGGGCACGTCTTTCGACAAGGACACGTGTTGAGCTCGGAGATCGATCGATCCTCGATCTCTCGATCAACAGACAATCCTCCTTTCTCCGTCTCTTTTATACTTTCCGTTCATTTGATTTCAAGTACTCATGAAAATCGAAGAAAAATCGCATAATACATTTTTTATAAAAAATATTAAATATCCTTCACTATGACAATATTATTAGCTATCAATTTTTTTTTATTTCTAGAGCATAGAAATGAAAAATATTGAAATGTTTGCGATCTTGAAAATATTGTTCTGGAACACCTCATGCAAAGGTATACCAGCGTGATTGACTCTTGAATAGTTTTCTTATCTGAATAAAATTCAAAGGATTAAGTAACTTGTCCGTGATGGAGGCTCCGTTAAAATCTGGATCTCTCCCTCGGAGGATATTAGACTTTCTGACAGTTTGATCGACACGAAGTAGATTTACTGTACAAATAGAGAAAAAAAAGGAGCAACAACGTGACTCGAAGCTGCGTGGAAAAAATAAGAACGGGAGAGGACGAAGAAAAAAAAAAGAACCAATTACGAGAACGTGAGTTATGGATACGATGTGTGATGGACGGTTTTTGACGAGTCCGCAATTTCTGATGTGTTCGATCAATTTTTATCCGTGCATACGGGGTGTCGAGTCTTAAATATTTACTCAAACACCTAAAAAAAATTTTCTCGATTTTGTACAACTTGATAAATTTTCATTAAATATTTACACTTTTCAGATTCTGAATTTTCTTGTTTGTTGTTAATTAATCGTTTAACAGCATACAACATTTTTGAAACATCAACAATTTTTTTAGGCTACCCGGTATATAAATACAATATATAAAAGTGAATTTTTTCGTATATTGAACGAGTTATGTCATGATCGCGTCATATACATTTTGAAAGAGTTCTTCAGAGTTAAGAGTGTTATTAAGATATTTCTGAGAGCAAAGTGAAGGCGTTTCGACAAGGATTAAAGGATCCACGTGATAGAAACGCGAGAAAAAAGAAACGAGAAGCGAAAAAAGGAACGTGCGAGGTCATAAATATTCGGACATGTCAGTGATGGAACAATCATTCAACGTTTGCCACCGGAGAGATGAATTCGAGAATACCAGTAAAGAAATGAAATGCCTTTTCGCTCATTATTATGCATTTTTTAAATGAAAAAGCTCACCGTGAGAGAGAAGAAGCGTAAAAATGCCGATTCCTCTTTTATCGCTTCCGCGAGCGAGATAGCGCAAAAAAACAATGTGAAAAAAGTAAGAGAAGGAAGAGAAAAAAATGTTTGCACTTGCATATTGCAGGTACACGTGTCTCGTGGATGTAACGTGATGCTTTTTCCGCATACTTCAAGGAAATAAGTCATCGTGCACCGTGCAAATCATCGCTCGTACATGCATATATACGTATCAACACGTAAATATATTTTTAAATGTATATACGTGTATGCATCTGCGGCTTTGCTCGCCAGTATACGGGGTGTCCGAAAATGTTATTAAAGAAAAAAAATGTTATTAACTAATGTCAAGCGACGAAGTATCAAGGGATTCTTTGGTTTGCATCATTAGCAGCCGTGACACATCTACCAATGCTTGCAGTAGGACCAATTTTTAGTCGAGGATGCTAATCGACTGACAGACACTGGATCTGATGTGGCCCAGTGGTAAAACTATTATTGTGCTAATGTTCAGAATTTAGGAATTGGAACTCGTCAGCGCTTGAGTATGGTCAAACATTAGACACACTCAATTTGAGGTTGTCATCTAATCATTGGTCCAGGAAGAAATGGCATAGGCTGAACATTGACTAATGGCCTACAATCAAATAGACCATGGCACAATAAAGACCTCTAGTACTGGATGACCTTCTGTTGTGGAGATCCGATCCGAACTTAACATACTATCTTTGATCATGTATAAGCTGAACATCGACTGCTAACCTTCAATCAAATGGACCTTGGCACAATATTGACCTCCAGTAATGGACCAACTTCTGTTGTAGACAATTATACCGAACTTATCACCTACCTTCGATTAAGTATAGGTCGAACATTAACTACTAACCCTGGATCAAATGGACTATGGCACAATACTAACCTTTAGTACCTGGTGAACTTCTGTTGTGGAGAACTGATCCGAACTTAGCATACTATCTTTGATCATGTATAGGCTGAACATTGACTACTAACCCTCAATCAAATGGACCATGACACAATACTGACGTCTAGTCTGGGCCAACTTCTGTTGTGGACAACAGATCCGAATTTAATATCTACTTTCGATGAAGTATAAGTCGAACATTGACTACCCTGAATCAAATGGACCATGGTACAATACTGGCCTCTAGTAATGGACCAACTTCTGTTGTGGACAGCAGGTCCGTACTGATAATCTCATTGTACCTATCATTGACCAATGATATAAACCAACAAAGCACAATGATTGGTGCAGTACTCGGCTAGCACTGGACCAGTCGTAAAATGTTTCAAAATTAACATTCCGAAACGCGGGCCAATAGAACGTGATCACGTAACACTCTTTAATTGGCTCAATCTAAATTTTCCATAACTCTTGAAGTTTCGCTCGGATCAAAATTTGTCCAAATACTTTTCGTTTCAGAATCCTCTTATGAGTGTCTTTGTTATTAATTGGTAGTGACTTTTGCGACACCCGTTATCTGTACACATCCACAGGGAAGTTTAAAATCATATTCCCTTCCTCATTTTGTGCAACATGTGTGTGGTTGTACTATAAAAGCTATGGGTAGTTCGTAAATCCATCTCAGCCGGACAGGAAATCCAGCATCACAACAGTTGAATATTCTCGTAGGCTCGTATAAGCCTTTTAATACTTCCACGTGTACACGTAAGCGAAGCACATACGCATATGCGTAAAAAAACATACATTATTGTACAAACGTGCATATACATTCATACACATAGATGTATTTGGAACAGGTATAGAAGACATTTCCTGTAAAATGAGCCAGCTCTTGCTACAATGTTCTTTAATCCTTTTTCTTGAATCATGGTCCTAAAATAATATTTAAAAAATGGAGTAAATGGATCAAGATGTTGGTTAATGGAATTTGCAATTGTTTCCAGTATTTGAAGTTTGGAAATCGTTGGGCATTTTTTTAATTTTGGGTGTCTTTTTCTGTCTTGGCATTTAATCGAAGTTTCAAGTCAGATTTACCCATATGTGGGATAAAATAGTTAGTCGTACAATATGTTCCTCGCAGGTTTTGACTCAGCAGGTCTTGAGCTGAAGCACGTTCCATCACGTACTCGAAAACTCTCTAGAAATAGGCGGAGATTTTCAGTAAAGTATTGGATAAGTTATACTCGTTGCTCGCAACTTTTTTGCTCTCTCGTTTACTCGTGTGTTAAAGTTCTTGCAGGAAGCTTTGCACGTTGCCTTGGTGACTGGAAATGAAAATCGTAATTCAATACGAGCTGACATGGTTTTAAATTATGCAATCTGCAAAAATGCGCTCGTGAATCCCGATTTGCGTAATTAAATTAATGCCTGATGACTTTATTATTTGACCTCGGTGAATGCTCCTTGTATTACTAATCATACCAGGTATAGTCATGTGGGAATATTTTATTTATCGTCCAACTATTGAGTTGCATTTTTTCTAATTTCTTAACAGTTTTAATATTTAAAAATTATAAAATATTAAAAAAACTCATAAATTTTAATTTGCATAATAAAATTAATGCCCGATGATTTTATTAATTAACCTTGGTCAATGCTACTTATATTACCGATAACAGAAAGAATAATTAGACTAGAAAAATGTTTTTGTAACTATTACAGTATCAAATTGTTTTTTTAAATTATCTTAAAATTTCTAGTATTATAAAATTTGAAAATTGGAGAAATTTCACATGTTAAAATTATGCAATATAAAAAAGATTCCGTGAATCCCAATTTGCATAATTAAATTAATGTCTGATGTCTTAATGAATTATCGTCGAATTCTCCTTATGCCACAAATCATGAGTCACCATGAAAATGCTTTTCTCAATAACTCAAATATCAAATCCAATTTTTTAGAATTTTTAATATCCAGTGACAATTTTGATCGTGCGACGCAATTTTTCACAGATTTTCCGTAGAGAAATTTCAAGAGATTCTTCGCTCCGCACGCGGACGAAGTTGGTTGATAAGCGAATTATTCATAAAGTTAATATCGCGTGAGCAAAAATGTATGAAGGTCTCGTACGCGAGTATGTGTACGATCGTGGACTTATCAAGGCGCGACAACTCGTGTTTTATGTAACCTACGTGGATCTTATCTCGTGTGGAGTACGCGCTCCTTTTCTCTCTCTCTCTTTTTTCACTCACTTTTTATCTTTCTTTCTTTCTCGCGAGAATATTCCATCTCTTTCTCCTCGCTTATATATCGCATCGTTCTCTCTCTCTCGTTCGTGCACTTCGGAGTGGTGCACCGACCACAACCGGGTCACAAGGAACCGGGTCTATCTCTCGTGCACTCTTTTACTCGCCTCCAGTCAACTCGCAGACTTGGACGCAGGTTTCTCATAAACTTTTGTATATTTATATATTTCCCGACTGACGAAACACCTGTTGTTAAGTCCCCCCAGGATAAATTTGTTCCTGACATTTTTTTGCTTTTTTTTGCCCTCCGTTTTCGCGACTCGTCCAAATAAGTACTTTTGCTAAAATTATGAAAATCAGGGAAATTAAATATTGCGTAATACTGAATTAATTTTAAAAAAAAATTAAGCTGTGAATATTTCTTAATGAAAATTTGTTTTGTTGCATAATAATAGAATCAACTTTTTTGAATTATTTTAATTATTTAGTGACGCAAACGTAGAAACAATTTTTTTTGAACGCAAGAGAGAAAATCTCAGAAAATCTCAATAAAATCGAAAATCATTAAAATTAGAGCAATTATATAAGTATTACTCAATGCCGAATTCATTTTCAAAAAAAAGTAAAATAGATATCAACAAAACTATTGAATTGTTTTTACTTATTTAGTGACACAAACATTTTTCGAAATGCAGAAGAAAAAATCTCAAAATTAGCAAATCGCAACAAAATCTAAAATTATGAAAACCCAGAAAATTAAATATTGCGAAATACCAAGTCAATATAAAAAAAATTAAGTCATGAATATGTTTTAATGACTCTTTTTATTCAGTGACGTAAAAATGGAAACAATTTTTCTCAATGCAAGAGAAAATCCTTTATGCATAAGTAAGAAAAAATGAAGACAGCGATTAATGTTGATGAAATGGTAAAAAAATGAAGAAAGAACGAAGAAAAGAAACTTGGCCGGAGATCGTAAATATGCCCTACAATCGCAGCGTTGAATTAACTCTGCTCAAAAGTTGGAAAGACTGTGTTTCTCGCATTCATAAAATCTCTAAACCGGAGAAAGAGAGAGAGAGCGAGAGATGGGAAATGGAAGAAAGAGAAAAACGAGAGAAGAACCGTGAAAGCAGGTCGTGGTTCTTTCTCGACAGTTATTAGAGTTCTATATACATACAACGTGTATAGATAACTCGTATAATAGACACACACATTTTTTTTCCTCCGCTCAACGTTTAGCAGACACGAAGAGCCGAGAGTGCGTTTCGTCCCGCTCGCTTTGTTCATTCGTGACGAAAGTTTTTCTCTCTCCGACGAGAGAGATTTTCTCTCTCCTGCCCAACGTGACAGTCGGAGTTTAACAAGGAGAGAAAAAAAATTTCAAGAGAGAGAGAGAGAGGATAAAAAATGAATATTTCGCGTGGCGCCTGGCCCACGTCGATCCCTTCCCAGGGCGAAAAAAAATTCTAACGGTATCGTTTCTTGTCACAACTCCCCGGGCTATTTTCAGAACAATGTTACAATTTTACCGCTACTCAAAAAAAAAACGAATGAAAAGAAAATAGAGCCCGGTTTTTCGTCGCGTGAAAATTCCTTCGCTCCTTTTTGTCGGCTCCGGAGCTCATTTCCCAGCGCAATTGACTGCGGACCGTTTTTTTCTCCGACTTCAAAAGATATCGCGGAGCTCGAATCCACCAAACTCTCGCACAGACGTACAAACTACTTTCTACACGTTTTCTAATAAGGAAAGCGAGAGAAATGTCCCCACGTTTTTTTCTCTCTATTTATTTTTTTTATTTTTTTTTCATAAATACGAGACCAGATAAATATTAATGCGCATTCGTAAATGGCAAAACGCATTTAAAAATGTAAAAAATGAACTTTATAATCGTCAGAAAAAAAAATTCCGACTAAAAGTGCAATCGAAATGCGCGTTATCAGGAACCAAAAAAAAATAAATGAAAAAACGTAAAGAGTTTTGTTTCGATATTTACATTAATTTCGCTCGGTATCACGATTAGTCGGAACCAGCGAACCGCGAAGCAACAAAACGAGAGAAAATGCGCCGGAAATTTATCTGTGTTTGCCCGCGATGATTTTTACACGTGCAGAAATATTTTCACTTATAGACATAAATTTTCACTTTTCACCATCGGCGGCCGCGAGTCCGATCGGAATCACTTTTTTTTTCTCGTTCGAGCTGGAGCGCGCTCGCGGACTCGATTCCAGAGCGCGGAATATTTTATCATACATCGCTTATTCCGGTCGAACACATCAAGGAGAAAAGTGTCGTCGGGACACCGCTCGGTTCTTTTTTTTATTTTCTTTTTCCTTTCCACCGTTGTCATTGCTCCTTTTTTTTCCAAAGTAAAACGTTTTCTATGCTCGCTGCTGCAAACGTTTTCTGCAGTCGGCTACCATGCTATTTTTACGCGCCACCAGAGGAGATAGCGACACTTTCACCGGACTCGACAAGTGGAATCGATGACCTTTTCCACATTTTTTTTATTTATTTATTTACCCGCTCCGATGCTCGTACAACTTTTTCCCGATTTGTCAGTGATAGCGATTTATATACATTTTAATGGATCTTTGTGTACGTTTTATCTGATTTATTTACAAATGCATTATACGGTAAAATTGAATGTATTTTTTGAGGATGCGTCGAAAAAATGAAAATGATACGAATGTTAGATAATTTGGACAGAAGTTTCTTGTACGAAAAAATTGAGAGTATTTTTTCGAAAATTTTCATTCATTTATTTATTGTGTGTAATTATATAAGAAAAAGAGACACATAAATGAACAAAATGAAAAAAATAATTTTTTTTTATTCAAATTATTTTATTAATCACTTACTCCAGAAGGATGTGGATGAATTTGAAAAAATTCCTTTTTATTTACATTTCACGTGTCGGTAATAAAAATGAAAATGATTAGAATTTACATTTACAGAGTGATAGAACAACAAAAATACGTTTTTTAGTATTTTTGGTGAGTCAATTACTTGAGAACGCGGATGAAAAATTAAAAAAATATATTCCTTCGTTATTTGTCATCTAAAAACATTCTCGCTAAATTTCATCAAAGTTTTATTACTGTTCAATTCCCTTTTGTATATATTGTAGTATCGAAACCCTTTTTAATGTAAATATTAAGAAAAAAATTCGAAAAAGATATTTATTTTTCATTTTTTTGTTTTACAGCCAGAGACTGTGCCACAGGCCAGAATCGACATGACTCGTGTCCTGGAAGTCGCTGCCGCGGAAGACGTCACAGGACATCCTTACAGCCTGGCAATAACATCGCCAGACGGAGTAACCTTCGTGAAGGGAACGTGCAGAGAGGAGACGAGATGGTGGGCCGATGTTCTTCAAGTTTACTCAAGAAATAAGGTAAAAAATTTTCTTTCATTTTTTTTTCTTCTCCCTCCTCCGAGTGAATAAGAAACGCTGAGGTCGTAAAAAACTCGCTCACTTCCTCTTCTCCTGTTATCTCTTCGTTTTCGGCGAGTTTGCATTCTTCTTCGCCTTCTCGTTCTCATTTTTTTCCCGCCTCGGGCTCAGGTGAGAAATGTGACACGTCGTAAATGCGCGTCCAAATTCACGTAAATATAAAACTCGACTCTGATATACGTTAGAAAAACAAAAAAAAATTTTTCATCGCTCGTGTCTCGAATTTTTTATAAAATTTTCTGTATTAGTCTCGAAATTTTTTTATCGAATTTTCTCGCCAATGTTCTTTTCTCTCGATTGGAAGATCCAGTCTTCGATCTCGCGTGCGCGTTCCCCGCAGCGAATTACGCAACGTCTTGTTTCGTTCTCCGATGCAGTTGGCAAAAACGAGAGAGAGGGACGAAAAAAAGAAGGAATCCACGTATATATATTTCTTTCGGTTTCTCCGTAAGAAGTTATAAATTCTCGTCTCTCCTTGTCCAAGTCGAGAGAGGACGTCTCGTGTTTGATGTTTAAATAGGAGATACGATGCTTGAATCTCGCGAAGTTGAGAACTCCGCGTGCTTTATCACTCCAAACTTTCAGACAGATTTATTTTTAAAACTTTTCCAGAACCAGATCTCGGAGAGAAAAAAAAACAGAAAAAATGGTTCTTGTACTTTTCAAAAATTAAAAAATTTGTTATTATTACCACATTTTTTGATAAATAAATATACCACTGAATGTACACAATTATTTATAAATATTAAAAGGTGAACTAAATTTTTTTTTTGGAAAATTAAAAAATTTATCTAGAAAAACAGCAAGCAAATACTTTTCAGAGAGAAAAATTATTCTTGTGCTTTTTAATAATTTTAAAATTTATGTTATTATTACCATATAATTTTTATTGACAAACAAACATACTTCTAAATGTCCACAATTATTTATAAATATTAAAAATCATAATTTTTTTTTTCAAAATAAAAAAAATCAAGGCGATATATTCTTTTTTAATTCGAAAATTAATATCGACATGTTCTATTATCGTCAAAAATTTTTTAAAATGTACATTCATTAATTTCAATATACTTTAACAAAAAAAATTTGCCTAATGAATTTTTGGACATCGAAAAGTCTCATCAGTCTGAAACGTACGATACACCTTTCGCGATTTTCTATACGAGTATAGACTTTATGTATAGAAACATTGAAACACGTAATATATACTTCTCGCTGCTCTGTGACTTATTCGCGAGGCGTTAGGAGGCCAAGGCAATGCACAACATTTTTATCTGCTTTTTTTTTCTTCTTCTGAGCACACGCAGCGGCATATACACATGCACGAAAGTTGTAACGATACATAAACGGGGTGAACGTGCAGGAAACGGCTCCGAGACTTGTTTTCTTTTTGCCTTTTTCAGCACGATCCGTTCCTTCTCGGATCGCTCCTTTATTTTCTCATCTCCTCTTGCTATCATTATTATTCTTTTTTCATCGTTTATCTTCTTTCCTCCTTATCGTTCTATCTCGCGAAGTACCCCCGCTGTCGTCGGCCTACGTCGATTCTTCTCTTCAAAGCGGAAAAAATTAATATTAAAATCATAAAAAAAAAAAATGGTAGAAAACTCGGACGAGCGATCGCCGATCGTTTTCGAGAATTCTGGGTCACGGTCTCGATAAAACGATCGATAGATCAATACGCGTCCGCTCCGTCGTCGAGAAGAATGGAAAAGGAAAAAAAAACATCAGAGACGTAACATGGGAATGAAAATTGTCATACATTTTTCGTAATTTTTTTTAAAAGTATGAAAGTTAAAAATTTCCTTTTATTAAGAAGTTTAAGATGAGATCTTATCAATTTCGCAATTGCAGAAAAATGTGAGTATTTTTAGTATCAGAAAAATATTTTATCGCAAAAATTGTCCGAACAAATGTCTATGAAAATCTATTTTCATGGAAAGGAAAAAAAATTTTCCCATTGTTCGGACGGGAGAAAAATTTTTGAATGCTGGAACGAGGAATTTCAGACGGTTGAACGAGGCGGTTAAACGCTCAACACAGACGCGGAATCAGAATAACGCACCGGGACGTAGCAAAAGTGGCCACGTAGACACATTGTATACTTCTTGGATGTTATTAAGCTCGCCCACGGTCTATTGCACCAAAGACGAGTCAGCATTGGCACAAAAGGCTAAAGCGATGTACGCGCATCCTGCGCGTCGACAGATTATGTCAAAAAAGAACAATAAATTTCACTTCCCTCTGGCTTTTATTTAAAAAACTGTGTATCCAAAAGATCATGACTGCCAGAATCAATTTTACTTTGTTATTAATTTGATAATATTATACTTCTTTTTTTTAATTTTCGAAATTTAATTTGTAAATTTATTTTTGATTAATTTTTAATTTGAATAAAAATCTAAATATTACTTTTTTGTGTTTTAGGGTCGACACAAGAGAAATGCGACCTTTCCAGGTGGCCAGACGACGATTCTCCAAGTTACTCCAACGATAAGAAGTAAGTTTTTTAAATTATTCTCTAAATAAAGTGAAGGAGAAAGTAGAAAAAAGAAATTTTCGTCTAGAGTTCACTTTATCCAAAATTTTGCAAATTATGAGAGAAATTAACGATAAAAAGTTTCAATAAGAAATTAAATTTTATATTTTTTGGACGATTCAAAAAAAAAATCCATCGCGTAATGAGATTCGAGCCTTTTCGTCATTTAAATTTCCTGAATCGAAGATTGAACGTTTTTGACAAGATTTATTCGCCAAACTCGTATCACTGAAAATGTACACGGTGAGTTATGTACGGTGAGTTATGTGCAGAGAGAAAGAGAGGAGAATTAACCGGCGAGATAATAATCGGCTCGTTATCCTAATCTCTCTCTTTCTTTCTCTTTCTCTCTTTCTCTTTCATCGCGCTGTGGCCTCAGTCTCGGACTCTAATTGGACGATTAGCCTCGTTACGCCACTCGCTGACAGAGTACACGGATAATAGTGTAATGAAAACGATGAACGAAGGAGAAAAAAGCGTCGACACCGAAGAATAATAGGGACCAAGCGAGACGGACTGTGCGAAAAGAGAAATAAATATCGAGAACTTTCACCGAGTCGAATAAAAAAAAAAATCGCGACATCAATCGTGAAAGTTTTCTGCAATATATTATTTTTTTAGACAAATGGATGATGTATATGCTGCAATTTAATCTATTTGCCTTTGACTTGGAATCACGTTCGGATGTTATTAACGATTAATTATTTTTATTGTAAATTAAAATTAAAATTAAATTCATAAAAATTATAATTTCATAAATTCTGTCGATATTAAAATTTTTTTTAATTTTCTTAATATTTTTTATTCTAGTATTATGTATTAATAAAAATAAATAAAAAACAAAGATTTGCCTCTCAAAGCGTTCAGAGACATGGAAGCAGACAAAAATCAAAATTGAATCAACAAAAATTATAATTCAATACATTTGTTAAAATATTAACATAAATTGTTCACTTATTATGAATAAATTTTTAAAAGAATGAACTTTCGACAGGTAACACGCCGAATCCTCCGAGGCCGCGTTTCAACAGTTGTCGCTCGGAGCCTCGAGGAACGTGGAAGCAGCCGGAAGCGAGCAATCAGGAGGTGTGCAATTCGAGTTTCATGAGTAATTCGTCGCACGAGAATTCGTGCCCGACGCCGGTGACGCCGAGCGTCGGGACGCCGGTCAGCGAGGGTCCTCTCGGGACGAGCATCAACGGGAACGGAACTCCGGTGATGAATTGCGCGAGCGAGAACGGCAACCTCGGACGAGTGACGAGAGACCTGCAACTCTCGCCGCTGAGAAATTCAGCCTTGGAGAATGGAAATTCGCACCTGGCGTTGAACGGCGTAACGACGAATCTCGTGAATTCGACGATCGGCGTGAATTGCTCGAGTCCTTTGCTACCGTCGATCGTCGTCGGCTCGGAAAAACCGCCGATCGTGCCGACGAGCGAAAATCGCTCCTATCGGGATCAACCGGCCAGCAGCGCCTCCCCGCCCACCAGAGATAAATTGAGAGCCGAAGACAAGGCGAGACGACGAATGAATCAATCGAACCAGGGACAGCATGCTCAACCGCAGGTTGACAGAAATTCAACCGGTGGCAGCGTCGAGAACAACGAAAAATTAGGTACATTTTTTATTTTTTTCATTCTTATTTTAATATTAATTGTAATATTTTTTATAAACTCATTTTAAGCTTATTTGCCTGTTAATAATTGAATAAAATTTAATATAAAAAAAATTTTTTTTTTATAAGAACTTAGAAAAAAGGCAAATAAGTAGTAAAGGTCATTATTGGTCAGACACGACTGAGACATTTGCGCACTAGTGCGGAATTTTGGCATTTCTCGCGCAAGTAGTAAAATCGCTATTTGGTCAGACGCGCAAACTAATCCTTTATTTCAGTCGATTCTCCTTCCCGGCTTCGTAGAATCGACAATAATTCACCTCTCAATTCGATTTCGAGAGAGAACGGACGAAGTAGAAAAAAATTTAGTAACGTGCACGATCGCGATATGACGCGGGTTTTTTCTTCTCGCGCGCTTCCGCTTCTTTTGCTCTCATGGAAACGCGCGAGGATCGCGATCTCCTCGTCGAAAGTTTTCATCCCGCGAAGCTCTTTCCCAACGCCTCTCCTTCTCTCACGAGCCGAGTTGCGTAATTGCGTGTACGCAATCGGCGTGGTAAAATCTTCCTTGGCCTCGCGAGCGCTATTGGCATCGCGAATTTTTTTCTTTCTCTCTCTCTTTCTCTCTTCCCTTCGACGTTTTCTCGCTCCTTCAAAAAAATTCGCCGATCCTCGTATGCATTCTATAAAACCTTTCATGAACGATGGACCAGAAAATGTCACATTTTTAAACCGATTTCTCATCAGAATTTAATCGACCGGGTAATTTCGATATTTATCTTAATTTTTTTTAAATCTCTTACTTTTTATTTTTTTTTTAATTTTCTTACGTTAGTATGAATTTCTCTAAATTATTGAAGTTTCTCCCTCGTTTCATGCTCAATTTACGCGACCAGGTGGAGAGATCGATCGACATTGACCGACCGGAAATTCGTGAATCACCTTCGATCGAGGCTGTTTAATAATTGTCTTTTGCATTCTTTTTCATCCTTTTCTTCCGATTGTTCATAACTCGGGTAACACGAGCCTTGGCGGCTAACGGTGATTTCTTTGATTTCTTCGTTTTGTTTTATTCTTCGATTATTTTTTCTTTTTTTTAATAATGTAGAACCGCACCTTGGAATTTCGAATAATCAGAGTGTGTAAACGAGGAAGCTTTGCATTTTCCGCGATATCTCTTTTACCTTATAGTGGATCGAGATATAATTGAGGCTTTCGCTCGAAACGCAAGCCGCGAGTATCCTCGTTGCAACCGATAAATACACGTCGCAGATGAGATACCACAGCGAGAAAAAAGAAATTAGAAGATCAGAATAAATATTAAAAAAATTTTAATTTGAAAAAATTTAAATTTTTTACTGTTTTTATTTATTTTTTCGATATGATTTTTTTTTTGTGTTTTTTCCTCCTTCGTACGCAAATGAGTAAACTTTGTATAACTTTTCATCTCTCGTCACTGCGAGTGAATATTTTTTCGCGAGCATTTATCTCGCAGCCATCAATCAGCTGACTCGATCGCAACAGGCAGAAAAATCCACGTAGGCGTCAAAGTATCGGTCTAAGTAACGGTTAGGCCGCAGATTCCGATCCTCTCGATTCACGTCATTGACTCAAATTATATGCGACGCTAATGACGATGAAATAAAATGGGAATAGAAAATACACTCCAGCGTGTGTACACTCCCATTTCCCTCTTTTTCTCATCTTTGCTGAGATTTTAATAATCCTCGTGATTCCGTTGCGATAAACGTGTTCAGATGAGGACGCCTGTCGGAGGATACTTCTGGAACATGAACGCGAGAGGGAAGGAAAATTGCGAGACATCGCCGCGTCTCTGACCCAGCCGAGAGTCAGGAGGAACAAATCGAGAACCTCGGAACCGACGAGGGACGTCGTCGACGCTGCCAATGCCGCTCATCATGACAAGCTCGTCAGTTCATACTTTTTATATACTATTATTATACATTTAATTAATCCAAATTTTTTATTTATTCATTTTTAAAAATTTTTTTTACCATATTTTGAATATAAAATTTTTTTTCACTTAAATTTTTCTATTTTTATCTAAAAATTTTTATAGACATTTTTTTTATTTATTAAATCGATGTAATATTTATTTTTAGTTTATTTATAAATATGAATTTTGTTGAAATAAAAGATTCGCGGAGATCCGGACGGATGCGGTCTCGATATATCCGGAACGAGATATTCACCGACTTCTGAACTGAGGGTCGACCTCCCTGCGGAGGATCTCTTGAACATAAAGAAGGGTTGGCTGATGAAACAGGGGTTGAACAAGGAGTGGAACAAGCACTGGTTCGTCCTTCGTGGTTGCGGTCTCATGTACTACAGGGACCCGAGCACCGAAGACAAGGGGATAATGGACGGTGTCATAGATCTCAATACCGTGACGGCAGTGACACCTGTTCAGGTTGCGAGGAATTACGGATTTCAGACTGTTGTAAGTTACGAATTTTTATTTTATTTTATACAATATTTAAAAAATTTAAAACTTTTATTATTTAAAAATCTTAATAATGGAATAATTCAATACTCGTAACTTTTCCAACTTTATTTTATTTACCTTTCAAGATAAAGAATTAAAAAATAAGTAATTGATAACGCTATAAAGTTGTGAAAATAAACACCAAAAAATCGTCACATTCATTTGAATTTACTTTTCACATGAAATATTAAATTATTTTATTTTATCGTAATATTATATACATGAATGTTTTGTTTTTAACATTTTTTCAAATTAATTTTTGTTAATTTGTTGGCTAATAAATTAAAATAGAGAAATATTGCTCTATATAGCAATACATGAAAAATTATAAGATTGCAAAGAGAGGATTAAATTAGAAGGTTCCATTACACAAAAAAGTCATATTTAATTTTATTTTGGAGCTTATTTATTTCAACATCAGCTTATTGTATAAAGAGAAGATATTTTTCAAGAATATTACCAACATTTCACCCCCGAAAATTTGTTATTGCTATTAGATTATTTATTCAAAAATGGTTGTCGAAGTTTATCGAAATTTAGTCATATAAAATAGATCGATACGTTGGTCAGGCCACAAACACATTAAACGCGAAGCAGCACGCCCTCGTGGAGTTATATTCGTCTATTATGTTATACTGCAGCTTTTTAATTTGCTTGTATATGTCCATGAAGCCCTGAGAAAACAAGATAAAATTGTACAAAAAAAAATTTACATTAAATTACATTACACACAAAAAAGAATTTTCAAAAATTTGTTTTTTAAAAGAAAAGTTTTGTAAAGTTGTTTTTTATCCATAAATTTAATAAAAACGGACTGAAGAGTGAGGAATTTAAAATTATCAATAAAAACGCAGGCAAAAAGTCAAAATAGGCAAAATAAGTCAAAATCAATAATAAATGTATATAAATAAATAATAAATAGAAATAAGCGGTTTTTACCGGGCTTCTTGATATAGACGATGGAGGACGAAAGATAACTTCCATTTCCTTAAAATATGTCCATTGGTAAGCGTAGATCGTAGAATCAGGAGATAGTTGGAATGAAAAATTTGAATCTAGAATATGATTGTTCGAGCCATCCAACCCTTCTATTTTCACCATCCCTGCTCGTATATCGTCAACTAAGAAAAAAATTTAGTCGATTTTTGTCTTTTTTATGTCAAATTGTGCAAATTTATCAAATTCGGAGTTGCAATGATTTTTTTTTAAATAGATCAAATGCAAAAATGAGGATTCAAACCATCATATTCGTTTAAATATTAACTAATTTGCTTAACTCGTATTCATATTACATATTCAAAATATGTATAAAATTAGGTTAATGGTTAAAAAAAATACTAACAAGCAATCAGCTCGAATGAGATCTTATGTGGTATGCCTGGTAACCTCAGTTGGCATACGCGACCGTCGTACATCAAGTTCTTGCAGTCACGGATCTTCACGGTTGAATAACATATGCTTTTTGTACCTGAAAAGCATCGGAACGTTCTATTTATTACGGAGACATAAAAATTAGTTTAGTGGATTCGAGAAATATGATATTGACTTTTTTCAAATTTATCGAGAATAGCAAATTTCATTAAAATCGGTTTAGAAGTTTTCAACTTCATTAAAATCAATTCCATGGTTTTTAAAAATTTGATTAAAATCGGTTAAATCTTTTTTACAAATTTCATTACAATCAGTTGAATGGTTTTTACATATTCCATTAAAATCAGTTAAATGGTTTTTACAAATTTCACTAAAATCAGTTGAATATGGTTTTTAAAAGTTTCATTAAAATCAGTTAAATATGGTTTTCAGAAGGTTCACTGAAATCGATCGAATGGTTTTTATAAACTTCATTGAAACTGATTGAATAGTTTTTCTGTAAGACTACACTAATTTGAAAAAACTTTTTCCAAGCAAAAAAATGGTATTGGATTTCGATTCAAAATTTTGTTACCTTGCACAAACGTTTGATGAAAAAAAAAATATATCGAAAACACAAAAATCAGCGAAATTCTTCAACTTACGGTTTCCTTCAACGCAATGAAAAGTTTTGAGATCCTGGTAGGCATCTTGGGCAATTACCGAAACGACAAAGCCGAGGAGAATGATAACGATCTGATTATTGGAAAAAACCATTTCTAAACGTATTTTTCCCAATAAGTGCGTAAAGACTTTTTAAGTTCTTGAGCTTAGGATCGCTTATGAACCAGTTAAGAGACTTATCTGATTTTATATACCCGAGCTTATCTAGCTTAAAACACTTGATTCCACAACAAGTGGCCTAATTCAATCAAAACCCCTTTATCGATTTTTCGTTGCAGACAAAGGCAAGCAGGACGACAGCAGACTCATTATTGCAAAAATTAATTTCTGACAATTTACTTCCGAGTAATTACGACAGGAATGTTCCAGCTCTCTCTATAAGCCATCTTGAATTCAAATTCAAGATGGCTATAAGCAGCTTGAATTTGAATTCAAGATGGCTTATTGTAAAGGCTTGCAGAAGCTCGACTTCGAAACGTATCTAATTTTACGAAGGTTCCTTCAGCTGGAAAACACTTGATTCCACAACAAATTTTGATTACGATCGAACTTCTGGTTCATTCTTCGAAAAATGACAAAGTCGAGAAAGATTATAATGAGCCTATTATTGCATGAAGCTATTTCAAATGGTTTTGTTATTTCCAAAATGATTGTAGGAAAATTTTCCAAAATTTCGAATTCAATGTTTTTGATTAAAAACTACACGACGTATTTTGGGACGTACCAGGTATTGAAGTCAATGTGAAGTCACTACCTCAAGATTCGTACTTACATTTAATATTCTGGACGAGGAACTATGTGATAATGAGTCGTGATAATGAGCATCCTCAGGAGACGTGAGACAACAGGGTTCAAGTCTCAAAAAATTCCAAATCCAAAAAGCTGTTATCCTCGAATCTCTTCATCTACTTAGGAAACTGGATTTGGATTATGGCTTGCGTCAGTCCCCTTGTTGAGGGATCAGAAGTTATGCATTAATTCGGATCGCAGAATAAAGAACTCGCGAGATTAGAAGCCTCAAAATCCCCTTAGGATTTTGACGAAATCGAAATGATAACTAAAAATAATTGTACAATGTAAATTTAATGATATCTGTATTATAACTTTTTTTTATCCAGTTACTCCAGTTAACAATGTAATGTATTATGGTAATAAACAGTGTAGTATTACGATAACTAATAATTATAAATATTCATTATACTTTTTTGATTTATTTAATTTTATTTAAAAATTATATCCAATTTTTTCAGACTTGGGACGACCGTGGAACTACATTGTTGTCAGCAGTTACGGCAGGAATAAGATCAAGTTGGATGTCCGCTATCAGGAGAGCGGCTAATCTTCCGGATTCTGACAATTCGATAGATTCTGGTCACGTGACGTGTCAGAGCAATCAATCGGACGTAAAGTCTCCATCACCGATCGTGTAAGTTGACGATTTATGGACATTATTATAAAATATATAATTTCGGTGAAATTTCATTCAAGATTTTAAAAAATTACGAAAAAAAGTACAAAACTGTAAATAAAGAATTTTTTCTCCAATAGATTTGATGGTAGTTTTGATGGACTCGAAAACTTTAATCATTGTTCACTTAAATTTTCATTAGCTCAGTCGGAAAAAAAAGTATGTAATAAGAATTTGACAAAATTGAAAAAGATTTCAATGTCAAATTCTGATCACGCATGTGATCAGAATTTTTCTTCAAGATTTAGAATAATATAAAATTGTTGTCAGTAAATTACTCACTTTAAATATGCAATAAATTCCTAAAGAAATTAAAGTTTATTTATAATTATAATTTTGATAAAAATCATTGAATCATTATTTATCATCATTTACTTAAATCCCTATATGCAAATAAATTTTTGTTCAAATGATATAACATCGACAAATAAATTACAATAAAAAACTAAGATTTATTAATGAAAAAAAAAAAATGTTTCAGGTGTGATCGAGATTCTTCGGTAGTTTCGTCGACGCCTCTGATGACCCCGCGCTCGGTGCTCTTCTCCTCGGACGAGGAATACAGAACAGCTTCGGAAGGAGGTCGTCGAGAGTCCGGAGATTGGTCCGAGATGCCGGTCTCGCCGCCGCCGGCAGCGAGAAACGGCGATTGGTCGTTATCCTTGAAAGGCTCGGAATGGCCGGAGAATCACGAGTGGTCGGAACTACCACCCTCGCCGCCGTTGACGAGAACGGCACTGTCGAGGGTCAAGGCTCGTTCGCGCTCGAGCTCGCGTTCCCGAGTCTACAAGCGTAGTCGAAGCTCGCCGACGAATTCGCGACGGAGCACTCTGGACAGCGTCAGGTCGGAGGATCTCGTCATGGCCTGCTGCGAGCTCGACGAGGAGTCGCGACAGGAATGCAGCAACGGTCTTAACTCGAGTCGGGAAACGAACGAGTGTCAGGAACCCGAGAACGACGAGGAAAATCCTCTAATCGTCGAGCTCCTGGAGAATCAGGTAATGAGGGAGAAATTCGACCGGAACCACGCTCATCCGAGCACCCTGCTAGTCATAATGGAGCGTCAGGAGAGCGAGATCGAGAGCCTGAAGTCGGAGCTGAAAGTCGCTCGGGAAGAGGCGAGACGGGCCGAAAACGAGATCTTGCGTATTCGGGGAACTACCAATGAGAATGAGTCGCGTAAGAACGAGGATTACGAGAGAACGAAGAAGATTTGCAATCTCGAGAGGGACAATCTTGAGGCAAAGCTGCGGGAGAACGAAATTGTTTTGCGGGAGACGAGGGAACGATGCGATGTGCTGAACAGCGAGCTTTCTTCTAGTCAACGCACTGTCGAATTGCTGAGGGCCGAGATTCAGACGCTCAGTGAAAAATTGGCTCAAGGTAGCTTACGCTTTATTTAGTTTTTATCGAGCTGGTATATTTGACAAGATTTGGTTTTTTTATTGTGGTATATCTTAATTACCTTTAATTTTTTTTTTCTGAATTTGCTAAAAATGTATAATTATGTACAATTCATTGAAAATAATATAGACAGAAATTTAGAAAAATAATATTCACATATTTTATGTCAACGAGTCTTACAAAACTTTCAGAAATTTTTATCACTTTCGTTTCTAAATATCTAAATTAACTTTTACATCATAGTGTAATTTTAATTTGTAATAACGCTCCAATGTAATTTATAACAATTTAAAATCTCATTTAGGAACTTACGTTAATTTGTTGATTTAATATTAAAAATTGAACATTTCAATGTCAAATAAACGATTTTTTTCGTTCTCAACTAAGATCGTATTTTTAACAAAAATTTATTTATTCAAGGAATCGAAGAGAACGAACGTCTCTACGCCCGAATTCGAGAACTCGAGGGAAAGAGCAGTCTATCCGCGTCCAGAGAACGTGGACGAAGTTTCGACTCTCTCAGTGATCTCACGAATATCGATCTAGAGCTCGATCTCAGTGGATTCGACAAAGAACGGTACGAAGTGAAAAATAAAGAGTGTATAAAAGTATAAAAAAATTACGCATTGTTATTATTTTCAATTTTAAATCAATTTTAATCATACATGAAAAAAATTATCAAATTTCAAAAATTCATAATATTTTTCTGTTTTAGCATTATGGAAGAATTCGAAGAGCTTCGAGGTCGCTTCGAGAAAGCGGTGCTCGAGATTCGAGCGATGAGGAAAGAGCTTCGGGATGCTCACGCGACTCAGGACGCCCTCGAGCTGGAGATATTCGCTCACAAGCAGGACGAGTCAAAAATCACGGAGTCGAGCGACGCGCAGGTGCAGCTGATGGCAGCTCGGATCCAAGATCTGACGAACAAGCTGGGTACGAGCGAGAAGCAGGCGAGAACGTTGAAGCAAAAGTTAACACGAGCTGAGACGCGAGACAAGCGACGATCCCTGTCCCTGAAAGGTCGAGAATCGTTCCAAATATCTCAAGAGCTCGAGGACAAGCTTGCGGAGCTCGAAACGAAAATTTGTGCTATCGAGCGAGGAAAATGCGCGAGAACTCCAATCTCGGTTGTCCACACTTGCAAGGACTCGAGCGGTACGAAGAAGGAACGAAAGAGAGAAAATCGGAGTCTGGATCGATCGAGGATGAGGAGGAAATCTCTGGACAGCGCGACGAGTTCCGAGCCGATGAAAGTTCTTATAAGACTGAGCAGCCTCGAGACGAAGGTCACCCAGGTCGGCGAGAATCTCGCGAGCGACGCGGAGAAGGATTCGAGCGAGTGCAGCGAAACGACGAGCGCCTCGACGAATCTGGTGTCCAACGAGATAGTCGCGAGGCTGCGAAAACTCGAGAGAGTCGTCGCGAAGTCGAAGAGACGACTCGAGAAGTGTCTCAGCTCGACACAGGCCGAGGAGAAGGCTGAAAAGTGTCTCAGGGATGTGAACGAGATTCTCGAGAGCTGCGTCGACGGAAAGAAGAGTCAGCAACCTCCTGGCCATCTTATGGAATCCGTTGGACACGTGGTAACGAAACTGGAAAATCTCTTAACAGAGAAAATCTCGGAGCTGGCGAAGAAGCGTCAGCGACTCGCGGATACCGAACAACTCGACGACAAAGCGAAGTTGGAACTCTTCGCTGAGAGGCTCGCCTACGAAACGGTCATCCTGAGGCAAATCAAGTGCTCGCTCGGTCAAGGAAACGAGAGGAGCTTTGTACTGAGCGAACTGCTGGAAACTAGTCATCTTATCTCAAGCTTAAAGTCTAAGGTTTACGGAACTAAGCCGAAAACGTACCAAAACACGAGTTACGTACAATATCTAACGAAAATATTAGCTAATAAGTTAGTCCTCGTAGGAGGAGCTAGGAAAAAATTGGAGGACGAGGGCAGAACGACGGAGACGACTGCGAGTCAGACGTCGTGCAGGGGCGAGTACCGCGAGTACTTGTCGTCGAAGCAACGAGAAGTCAACGAAGTAATGAAGAGCTACAAAGAAGCGAAACTGAGCGAACTGGCGGACGCACTGGCAATCGAGACGCTCAGTCTGTCCGACCAGGACGATCTGGGCAAGCAACTGCCGTCGAACAAACTCCTGGAGGATCGAAGGATTCGCGAGGCCTGGGCCCTGGCTCAGGAGAGCGTGAACAAGGAGCTGGTGCAGACTGAAGTCTCCCACGTCATAACTCGGTGCGGCCAGATTTACGAGCAGAACATAACTTCGATCTCCGACATTTGTCTCGCCTTCAGCGAGAACAGAAGCCTCGAGGACTGGCTGGACGAGGCTCAGGGCAGACTTCGTCAGGAGATGGAATCGTCGATTCGTGAACTGTCTCACGCCTACGAGGAGTCTCTGACTCGTATGAAAATGACGAAAAACACAATAATCGGAAATCAGTACGACTCGAGGCAGTTGCTGAACGACTACGCGGATATCATCGCGCAAAAAGCATTGATAGACGCGAAAATTTGTTTCCTCAGTGAGGAGGAGAGCGAGCAGCGAGCCAAGTGGAATTTCGAGGACTCGAAGCTCGTGTCTAGTCTTGTGAAACACGAGAACGCTCTCGCCTCGCTGACCGAAGGCTCCGAGGAGCTCCTGAACGCCGAGTTCGTTTACCTGTACCGAAACTTCTCGGAGGACTGCGAGAAGAGGATCGAAGGAAGACAAAGGAGCAGGGAAGATTTGCGAGCGATAGGTCAAGCCTTGAATACCCTGGAGGAGGAATTATCGAGACTCTCCCAGAGGGCTGATCAGGACGAGAAGACACAGGACTCGTCCTCGCCGATGATCGAACTCTCCGACGTGACTTCTCGTTGTCTCGCCCTGGGCGAGCACGTCAGGAAGCTCGGAGAGTTCCTGGAGACGACGCAGTGCAAGCGTTGCACCGCGATGCAGGAAACGATCAGGCGAATGAACGTCAAACACTCGGAGGAGCTGGAGAACACTCGCAGGAGCCAGGAACGAGAGATCCTCGACGTCAAGGCCGAAATGGATAATCAGAGGCACTCCTTGACGACGCAATACGAGCAGGAGGCCGCGTCCTTGCGAGACAGGGCGAGGAAATTGGAGCACCGACTGAACGCGATGGATTCCGAGCACTCGGCGCACGTGAACGAGCTCCGAGCTGCTTATCAGAGATCGATCAGCGCTGAGCTCGACACCGACGCCGAAACCAGGAAACGATACAAGGAGGAGATCAAGCAGCTCCGAGGACTCTGCGAGAAGGGATTGCTGGCTATGGAGAATTCTCATCGTAGGATCATCGCCGAGATGGAAGAGAAGCATCGACAGGAATTGGAGAATTTGAGGATCGAGAAGGAACAGGCGCTGTCGGAGGAGACTCAAGCGACCCTGGCGGCTCTCGATGCGATGAGGAAGGCTCACGAGCACGAGGTGCAGAAGGAAATTGCCAAATTCAAGGCTGAATTCATAAAACAGATGCAGGCGAGAGAGGACATTGGAGTTCTTCATAAGGAGCACGAGTAAGTTTTGTATTAATTTATTAATTTTATTTAATTTTTGTTATTAAATTTTTTTAATATTCTGAAGTTTATGTTTTATAATTTTTTTTTAATGAAAAAATTTTAATTATTTTTTGGATTGTTTAAAAGCTTTTTTCTCGAACGTCCTCGTCTTTTTTCAAAGGCGCAGTTGTCTGTTGTTCCGCAGGGAGGAGATGGAGGAAATAAAGCAAGAGATACTCTCGTTGTCGTCCAAGTATTCGTCGAAGTGCGTCGAGACCGCGGCCCTCGAGGAAAAAGTCGGAGCCCTCACGAAACAGGTCGCCCAGGCGCAGCAGCACATCATGCAATTGGACGCGAGGAACAAACAGCTGAGAGCTCATCTCGTCCTCGAGACTAATGACAGCGGGATAAACGACACGATACAGCTCCTCAGGGGGAGAGACAACGAGATTGCCGAACAACGAGAAGAAATTCATCGACTTCAGCAACAGCTCAAGGTATTTTTTTTCACTTTCATTTCCTCCACTGTTATTACATTTTTTAGAACACTTATTCTTTCTCAAAATTTAAAATTTTCCAAAATTTAAAATATCTCAAAATTTTATTTTATTTTATTTATTTTTTGGATAAAAGTTTGAGAGAGAATAAATTTTTCCTTTTACAATTCTCACGCACTATTTCACCTATTTATTCACGTTGCAATTTTTCCATGCCATCCTTTATTCAGTAGACATTTTAGAAATTGATATTTCACTTATGCTATTCGTGGATAACGCGATCTAACAATTTGGTTTTTTAAGCACGAAGTTTTTTTAATTAAAATTTTCTTTGATCTTAAAAACCGACTTTAAGGCTAGCAATTGCATATTATGGTGTTGGTTTGCACGTTCTATAATTAAAAATGTCGAGGGTGGTAGTCACAAAAGGACAATATCTGTTTGCAGTTTCTCCGCTTTTTTTTATACTTTCGGTAATAATAGAAAATTAAAATTTCGCCATAACATGCGATTGCGAATAATAAAAATTGTTGTAAAAAATTTTGTGTAATTGCGAATCCTCATAAAAAAAAAATTAAATTAAATAAAAGAATAATTTATAATAATGTTACGTGTGGTGTTTACTAACAGCATGACGAAAAGTCTTCGATCGAAGCGACGACAAAAAAAAATCAGAGCTCGGTGCCAGGGTCGTCGTACACGAGATCAGACTCGCCGACGAGTAAGAGCGATAACTCGCTAGGTAAAGCATCGAAAGTCGAGGACGCGAAATTTTCATTGGAGAAGAAAGAATGCTCGCCCGTTGCAAAAAATCTACGAAAAACATTGTCAGAGGAAAAACCGCCGCGGAAGAACAACTTTTCGTACAAACTCGAGCGTCTCAGGTCCGTTTCGTTGCCGTACACGAGCGCGAGACCATTTAGCCTTTGTAAAAACGAGGATAAAAATGATAATAATAAAAACGGACTGAGATCGCCTCTTTGGGACAGTCTGAGACCCAGGACGGGTCTTCCTCATCAGTATCAAGGTACAGAGGAAAGATAAAATTCATCAAATTTTTTTCAAAAAGAAAAAAAAACGAAAATCATTTTTAAGGGGGGAACGAGTAAAAAATATGATTTTTAAGAATTTTTTGAAATATTAAAAAAATCTAATTTTATTAAATTTTAAAATACTGCAATATTGTAAAATTAAAAAAAAATTAATTACAAAATATTGATTCCAATTTCTAATTATTATCAAATTTATCAGTGAACTCAATTTTATTTATTTTTTATTTTTGAAAATAGAAATTAAAATTTCATATTTTAAAAAATTTCAAATTTCTTATTAAAAAAAATCTGTTGAAAAATCATTTTTTACTCGATGACGAGAGCTCTCCTCTTAAAAATTCGCGTTCCTCTCGACAATATCTTCTCTGTACGCTTTTCTGTCGATCTTCTCGTTTCGCTCGACTTGAACTCTTCTGGACTTTAACGACGATCTCTCGAAATAATGTCTTCGAATAATTTGTCAATTTTTCTTTCTCACTTGACCTATTATCTTCAGGAATGAAAGAAGAGGTAACAGATTTGTTGAATTTGTGGCAAACAAGGAATTGTATCTTTGTTGAATATTGTTGAAGATTATTACGAGTTTGTGAAAAAATATTTTTACTTGTCTGCGAGAGAAATTCGTTTTTATTTTTGCAGCTTTACAAGCCTTCGTCTTTCTATCGATTTAAAAAAAAAAGAGATTAACACGCTTCCGAAAGCTTCGGTGGAGGTAAACGAAATGTTGCATCGAAGTTACTAACAATTAACAAAATGTACGACTGTATCGAATGTATGTGTTTTTATCTAACAAAAAAAAATTTTGGAGAGATTTTGACATTAAAAAATCTTCTCCAATTTGCGATAATCAAAACTTACTGGAGCTTTTTTTATAAAAACGAGAATGAAATTTGTACTAGTCGTTTTTACACATTTGTAATCGTAGGCTACGGGCATTTTTGTACCTAACAATGTCCTCTTGTATGTGTGTTATTTTTCTGAAATAATCAGATTCATATCTTGGTATCAAAAAAAAAAAAATTGAGAAATGGTGAAAAAAGGCAAATGTATTAAAATGAAAAATGAAAAGGTTGCTCAGCACCGATGCGAGTCTGGAAACCTGGCATCAAGTGGCCGGAGAACGACCAAAGTGAAAAGCAGCAGCGGCAGAAGGCATACACCTGCGATACCGAATCTCGTTACACATCCCGCTTCACCCCGGAACCCTCAGCTCTCTCCGTTGCAGGTTCATTTTCATTTATTTATTTTTAAAATATTTTTTACATTGCTTTTTCATTAATTTTTCTTACCCTTCAATCTTTATAATAACATTTTTCATTTTATTAAAATTTCATTTTCCTTTCCATCTGCACGATATTTTTTTATATTTAAATACGTCGAGAGATAAATAAACGGAACGTGCTCCCACGTCTCTCGAAAATTAATTAATTAAAGTGTAATTGAATGTTTTCTCTCGTCAGGATTTGTTCTACATTTTTTTTAAATTAATAAGTTCATTAAATTAAAAAAAATATTATTTAATAAAATTCTGTTTTTTAATTCCTGCTAGACTTATAAAATTAGTCTTTTAATTTTTTTAAATTTATTGATTAATTTATATTATTTATTTATTTTTTGTTGCTTTCATTATTTTAGAGCTGATGAGGTCTCCATCGGTGAGGTGGCAAGGCAGAAGTTGCAGAAGCCTGCCCTCCACTCCAACACCGGGATATCAGAATTCTCTCTACGCCCCACTCCCTGCAGTGGGCATGGTCGCTGAGAGAAAAAAGAGATTCGAGCTGTGATCAATCGTCTCGTTTCGATCGGTGTTGAAAAATTCTTCCCCAAAAAAAGGCGAAAAAATATTTGAAAAATCTAAAAGAAAAATGAACGAACGGAAAATGTCACTCTGAACGTCCGTTCGATATTTTCTTCGTCCCACACACTGGACGAACGAAAAAAAAAGTTTCAGTATGATTACCAAAAAAAAGAGAGAGGTGAAAAAAAAATTGAATTTTTAAAACGTGCTATCATAAACATTTTCTTTTTTTTAATTTATTTTCTTTCAACGAGTCACAAGAAGGATGAGACTTTTTCATTTTATCCCTGAGTAAGTGAGAAAATCGCGTTTCGTTTTTTTGTCTTCCACTTACCTTGAGAGTTTGAGATTTCTTCACTTCCCTTGACCTTTCGTTGTGTACAGATCTATGAGGAGAAAAAAGAAAGATAAAAGCGAATTTATTGTTATCGCGCCACCTTATTGTAAGTTGAAAATCATTTTCTCTCTCAATTTTTCTCATCTTCGAATTTTTGTAAAAAAAAATCATGTTTCTTCCCCCTTGTCTTTTTTATAGCAATTTACGAATATATTTGAATGTTTATAATGTATAGTTTATAAAAATTTGCGGCTAAGATCGAGAGAGAGACAGACAATAAGTTTTTCGTCATATTGAACGTTTGGTCTTTCCCTTCTTTCTAAATCGCAAATGAATTGTTTATATAGTTATAAAAATTAATGTTTTATTATATATTATACATCATTATTATTATACTATAATTATTATTATTATGTTCATTACTATAAATGTATACAAATAAAATCACGAATTTGTTCTAGTGATTTTCAATTCATTATCTATTATGTAGAGTAATTACTCAGGATTGTTTAACACTTATAATATATTATGATTATTGTATTTGTATGATAATTTATATAACACGTTTGAAATAAAAACAGAAAATCATAACCATTAAAAACATTGAAGAAAATTTATTCCAATAACCAAAATTACATCCAATTGAAAATGGGGCATTGGAAATCTTATGGTGAAATATTGTCAGAAGAAATAATATCACGAGAACGTGCTATCAATGCAAAAGTAATTCCAATATTGGAATTGATGTTGTTTCAAACTATGAGTTCAGAAAGATTTCAATATTGAGTGTCCATATTTGATATGTTGAATGTACCAGGAATGTATTTTTAGGATATTTTCATTGATAAGGCTTCGAGAAATTGAAATCTTTAGATAGTAAAATACGTTCTGGCAATTTGCATTTTCGAGCAGTACCGCGACTGCAATTTGCGTATAATCATCAATCAAATTTCAATATTATAATGAGAAATTCAAATTACCTTTTTATTCATCAATGAGGTGCAAAAATTGTAAAATTCAATGGAGAAGACGAAAACGAGAAAAACAAAGCAGATTTGTCGAAACCAAGAAATTTTCTTTTTTTTAATTTTGAACCACGTGTCAAATAGTGCTGTAATGCTGTAATGCAGCAAATAGTGCTGTAATATGTTCTTAAATTGAGCACCTTTTCATGCATCCACATGCATCCACAAAATGAAAATTTAAAAAAATAAGAAAATGCCAGAAATAAATATAATATAGAAAATTTTTTTTTTTTAATATTATTAATTTGGAAATCGCACAATTTATAACAGTCTTTCAATCGTTAATTCAAGGATTATAAGTTAAACGGAGGATCGAACAGAAAAAAATATTCTTGTGAAAGGTTTCAATCGAACACTAGATAATTGAGAATTCAAATATTTTTATTGGCAACTTTGGCTAGAAGAAATAGAGATTGAAGAATTTTTTTTTAATATTCCGTTTGACGGAGAGTAACAAGTGCTGGAATTGCAATAATTTTTTTACAATATCCGTGTATACAGTATTAGAATTATTAAATTGGATGTGTCGTGCAATTGTGCGTTTTTTGAATGTAAATATCACAATGTAAAAAATCTTATCCTCGCGAAAGCTTGGCCTTGCTGGAAATATGTTTTTTTTTCTGTTTGTTTCATTTTTTAAAATATTTTCGACTCCTTTTCTTTCTGGTACGGTAACAATAAACGTGATTTTTTTTAGAACACTTCCAGTTTCGCAGTCGTAGATAATATTATGTATTAAAGTGTTCCAGCTCTAAAGAAGCTCTCGCAAGTAGTAATAGTCAACGATTGGTCGCTACTTTCGTGGTCTACCGTTTCGCTGCATGAAACACCCCTTGAACGAGTTCAGTCTCACGTCTATCTCGCCCTCCTCCAACTAAATATTAAAAATCAAATAAGATATATAAATTAATTTATAATTTCATAATAAATTTTTAATTTATTCACAATTTATCAACAATACGAAGTTCTTTAACAATTCATTAAAAAAAATTTATATTTTGTATACGGTTTACATTTTTTTTTGTTATTTGTTTATATATTTAACATTGATGATTTTAAATTTTTCTTAAATTATCAAATAAACGCATTTGTTTATCAATTGATCAAAAACTTTCACATGTTTAACACTGGTTGTATTGCTTTATTATTTGATTTGATGTTGAATATTAATTGATAAATTCATAATAATTTTGTATGTGATTTTAAATTTATAGAATAAACAAATTTGTTTATAAATTTACAAAAAAAATCATATGCTGAATTACCGGTTGGCAGATATTTTTTTATCGATTTCATTTTTTTCGTATTTCCATCGTTATAGTAAAACTCGATTTACATACCTGATCGAACAGATAAATTTGTTTGTAGCAGGAGGGAGAAACGCACTCTCTTATACAACGTATTTTGGCAACTGGACTGGACCTCTGATTTTGGGACAACATTTTGCAAGCTCCACTTTCTTCGCAGGCTTGCTCGTATTCTCTAAATAATAATTCCTGAAAAATAACGAGTTCATTAAAAACAACAATTTTATGGAAAATTTACAAACAACTGAAACAAAGAAAAAAACCCAAACAAATTTTATTATTATAATGTAAACAATATAATAATAATTATGCGATATTATTATAACAAACAATACAATTTAAATACAAAATAATAATATAATAAATAAATATGAAAACTTGATTTAAAAAAAAATTGTCTAAATTTATTTTTTCGAACATCGCGCCCCCGATCCATCAAAGTGGGGCGATAAGAACGCCTTATCTAGTCATGCGCGTTGGAAAATCTCACTTTTCCGGAAAATGGAAAAAGGATGTCAAGCGAAAAAGGAGTATGGAAAAAAGGGGTTTTTACTCACATTTTTGGTCGTCTCTTTGTACGGATATTCCGGAAAGTTGAAAGCTTTGGATACGGAGGATCCGCGGATGATGCAGAGTTGAGAGAAAATTAGACAAAGGAGAAACACGTCGACCATCCACGTCGCCATCTTGGAATATCCACATGCGCGTTGACTCTACGACGCTTTTGGCGATCAATAAATATAGTTCCTCCCTGAGATACTCCGGCGCCTTCGTCCCTTCATTCAACTATTTTTTTTTTAATTTTCATCTTACCAGTTTAGAGAGATCCAGAATCGATGTTTATATTCCATTTTTTATTTATTTTTTACATTAGTTTAATTTAGTTATTGGACAAAATACAATAAATTCTGCAAGTGCACGACAATAGATTTGAAATTTTTTTTTTCTCACAATGAAAAAAGTGTTGAAAGGCTCTCCTAATCGTTTCTTTTCTTTTTATTGTATTCTGAGATATTAAAAGATTCTTTTTCAAATGAGGAAGAATGAAAGAAAGAAAAATATAAAGAGATACGAAGAAAAAGAATCGCTAGACGAAAAAAAGTCACTTTCTCGATTTAACGAGGCCCTTGAACCTTCATTCATTCGTGTGTGACTAGAACGCAACAAGATACGCGAAAGGGGTTGCTTCAATCCTTGCAATTTTTCTCTCCCTCCGCTGTTACTCATTTTTCTTCCCTCTCGGTGTATTTTGCGGTGAAGTCACCTGGGAGACAGTGACTCGTGTCTTTTGTCTGAGAGTGAAACGAGTAGAAGTTCCCGTTGCCAAAAAAGAAGAAAGAAGGAAGATGGCGGAAAAAAGGAAGACAGGATCCTTTGAAGGAGAAAAGAGGAAAAGACTTTTCGTAAAAAGATGATACGTTGTGAGAGACTCGAGAAATCCCGCATCACAAAGAGTGCTAAGGCGCCGTTTTTTTACCTTCCTGTGAAATGCCTGTAGTCGATGCTTCAACAAAAAATGCTGATCTTTCCCCTTTTCTATAAAGAAATTCTATGGTGCTTCCAACCATGCTGGATAATTGCATGAAAGAATACAACATTTTATCATTATTGAAATCGTTAATATCTAAATGGTATACGCTACTATTAGCTATTTTAACTATTCACCATTAACCATTAACTATTAACTAATATTGATCATTAATCGTTCATCTACTATTTACTAATTACCAACTAATTACTATCAACCATGAAAGATTAATCATTAATCTTTGGTGGTTGGTGGTTAATGGCTATTAACCACTAACGATCAACCATTAACTATTCATCATTATTCAGTAGCCATTAACCATTGGTATTTATATTAACTACTAGCCATTAACTTTTAAATATTGACCATTAACTATTAACGATTAACTATTAACTATTAACTATTAACCATTAACCATTAACCATTAACCATCAACCATCAACCATCAACCATTAACCATTATCCATTAACCATCAACCATCAAAACCATCAACCATCAACCATCAACCATCAACTATTAACTATTAACTATTAACTATTAGATACCCAAAAGCTTTTGGATTCTTCTCGATGTATACAGATTTTTTTTGTACTTCTACGAAACTATATCTTGTTCTGCAAATTAAAATCCTATTTCATTTTATAGAATCAAACAATCCGAATGTAACGAATAAAATTACTGCTGCGTTGATGAATTTATATTTTTAAAATCAGCATGCATCGTGATAGAATTTCGATTTTGTGCAGATCTGCTCTGACGGCCGTATGTAGGATTCGAATGTACAACGGAGCAATTGGATTTGTCCTTGCATCAAATTTAGCCTCTCGCTGTGTCTCTGTGCACGTGTATGCGCTTCCTGGAATTCGCAATCCTAGCCGATTGGAAATTCTCTATCGCATCGGAAATTCGGTGCGCCCCTAGGCGTCGATCCGTCGAGATGATTTCGCGTGCGTATATATCGGAATCGAAAGCGCACCAACCCGAGTCCTTTCGACTTCACCGTGCAAATATGGTTGATCGAGATAATGGCGGATCGTTGACACGAGGTACGAACACACACGGCGTATGTACGTCTCACCCTTCTCACACACGTATGCGAATTCAAATAAATCAACTATCGTTCCATACCTGCTCAATTTTCCACACATGTTGCGAGTGTTTCGGAGCATTGTTTACCTTTCTTCGCATGTTTATCCTCGAGAATTCCCTCGATCAATCTCCGTAATCGATTTCACTTTCTGTCACTGCTCAATCCCAATTCATATTTCTCAAACTCCCGAAATAAATTGAACATTTTGATACGAACATATTTTTTGGGACGATTGTGAAAATTGGATCACAAACAAATAGATTTTTTTTACATGAAAAAATCTATGGTAACATTTTTGAAGCTTATTTTTTTGCAAGTTTTATATTTCAGACTTTTTTGACAATGATAGATCAAGGTTTATAAATTTCATCACGAACTATTAAAAATTGTTTTTTTATTATATGAAAAAGTTTATAGTAACATTTTTTAAACTTATATTTTCGCAAGTTGTGTATTTTAGACTTTTTTGACAATGATAGATCAAGATTTACAAATTTCATCACGGACTACTAAAATTCATTTTTTTAATGATATGAAAAAGTTTATGGTAAAACATTTTTGAAGCTTATATTTTTGCAAGTTGTGTATTTTAGACTTTTTTTGACAATGAAAGATCAAGGTTTATAAATTTCATCATGAACTACAAAAATTTTTTTTTTCAATTATATAAAAAAGTTTATGGTAACATTTTTGAAGCTTTTTTTTTGCAAGTTGTGTATTCCAGACATTTTTTTGGCAATCCTGGATGAAGCTTTATTACATTTATTCGAAAATAAAGTGCTTGTGGTTAATAATTCTTTTTTATATGCGAATATTGGCCCTAGACCGAGCATACAAGTATCATTCTCATTGTGTCTCGTGGTTTCGAGCATCATCAGTGAAAGTTGGCTCTGAGCCAGATATTAGACACGAATGCGGTGTGAGAGGAGCGAAGGGGATAGCCCACAGTCATTTGTTTGAGTTGCACCCGCACGAAAGTCCAACGAAAAGGGCTCGGAAGGAAACGAGCAACAAGTTAAACGAAGGGAATTTTCGATGAAAAACTATTACTAATTTGCGGAAGAATAATTAATAAAATAAAAAAAAAAAAAAAAAAAAAAAAAAAAAAAAAAAAAAAAAAAAAAAAAAAAAAAAAAAAAAAAAAAAAAAAAAAAAAAAAAAAAAAAAAAAAATTGGAAACAGGAAAAATGTTGATTATTAGCGTGTCCGGATTGGACGGCTTTGCCGGGGCGCGCGCGGTTATATGGTCGAATAAATTCCATGTTTCGGTTTGCGTTTCGTGCAAGCGTAATTTTCCTCGTGGAGAATTCGTGGCTCGTGGTATCACGTTTGGAACATCAGCGCGAACGAATCGTCGCCTAGGATTCCATCCTCGGCCCCTCTGCCCCTTCCTTTCGCTCGTTTAAACGCACCCGCATTGTTTAATACTCGAATAATGTATATGCGTAAACAGGGTATGGCCGCAAAAATTGATGACGAGACCGCGGGAGATAAATTTTCATGCGAATCGTATACCTGAAAGTGATAACAAAATAATACATCGTTTCAGAAAATAACGCACAAAACAGTCAGTTCCGATTTACGATCTTTTCCTTTCTTTGCAATAAAATTTACCTTCGTAAATTTGATTTCAGTGATTTAACTCAAGTTTTTGGAACGTTAAAAATTGCAAAAGTTATGACCCTGAGCAATTTAAAAAAAAATTTCTATTGAAATATAATTTCGGAGAAAAAATAATAATAATTTTTTAACAAAGAAATTAATTCAGAAAATCGCGAATAAAATAATACATCGTTTCAGAAAATAACGCACAAAACAGTCAGTTCCGATTTACGATCTTTTCCTTTCTTTGCAATAAAATTTACCTTCGTAAATTTAATTTCCGTGATTTAACTCAAGTTTTTGGAACGTTAAAAATTGCAAAAGTTATGACCCTGAGCAATTTAAAAAAATAATGTTTATTGAAATATAATCTCAGAGAAAAAATAATAATAATTTGGTAACAAAGAAACTCATTCAGGAAACAGCGAACAAAATGATAAGCTCAGATTTGCGGTCGTTTCCTTTCTCATTAATTTTACCTTGAGAAATTAAATTTCACCGATTTGACTCGAGTTTTTGAATGATGCACTAATTGCCTAGATTACTACTCTCAGGGATTTGGCAAAAAAGTCTATTATAATGTAATTCTAAAAAAAAAAAATTAATAAATAAATTACGTCAAAGAATGATAAAAATTTCTTCCTTTCCTTTTCGATGATATTTACCTTCACAATAAATTTATTTTCTTCGATTTAATTCAAATTTTTGGATCATTTATTAAAAATTGCCTAGATTACTATTCTGAAAGCACAAAAAAAGTAAAAAAAAATTAATAACGATTTAAATAACATCAAAATCTGACGTAAAGCAGATAAAAAATATAAAATGTTTAAAAGAATAAAAACTTTTGAAAATATTTCGAATAGTGAAAAAATATGCTAAATGGTTTTCGAACAATGAGAATAATTTAATATGTACATAATTCAAATTAGTTTGAGAAGTAATATTGGAAATTCGAAGATAGAGAAAGTTCGATAGAAGTTATTGTCGGAGGATGCAATTATTGTAATAATTGGCGTTGGCGCAACTCATCGAGCGTGTGTACAGTGAACGTTGTGGAAATGAGGGTTGATCCGAAGAAGTCCCCGTCCGTCTTTCCGTCTCTCTCGCTTCGTCGCGTCCGCTCGCTTAATTACGTGAGTGCACCTCGTAATTAGGTCGCTCGGTCAGACCACCGTTTCATGGCGAAACATCTCCATCCTCTCCGTTCGCTTCACTATACAGAGGGAGAGAAAGATAATTTTCTAACTTTGATTAACGACACAAAACTACCCCTCCGCGATCAAAAAAATCTTTCATGAAATTTTCATCAAATATTTCTCAAAAATCTTCAAACTTTTATTAAATTTTAATACATCTTTCTATTTTATGTTTTATAAAAATTTTCACGTGATAATATTTTGCAATAATTTTTTAATACATAGATTTGTAAAAATTTTTTTGTTAGGGTGGGGGGGGGGCTCAAAATGTGGTAGGGTGGCAAAATGGGGTACCCCAAAAATTTGGTGAAAATTTACTATTTTTCCAATTTTAATAAAATTTAATATCAAATAGTCTTTTTTATGTTAAAAACATTATATTTGGTGATTCAAAAATACATTTAGACAAAAATTAAAGCTAAAAATCGATTAACATAGCAGATCCAAAAAAAAACATTTTCTTTGGTAATGAAACACATTTAAGTAAAAATTAAAATAAATCATTATTTAATTACTTGAAATAATACATCAAAGCTAATTATAACTTAACAAATTACGAAAAAAAAAATTTTTTCGTACTTTATGAAGAGGTACCCCATTTTGACCGCTAAGAAAAATTTTTTCCCATGAAAATTTTATTTCAGCTGAAAATTTTGTTTCTTTCCTTTAATTGTGATTAATAAACAAAAGATTCAGCATATTTAAACCCTTGAAATTGGAAATTTTTCTTAAGTATCCCATTTTACCCCTCCCCCCTACCCTATATATTGATAATAGATATAATTTTTAAAAAATTTTATTAATATTTATTTTTATTTGTACTTTGCATTCGAATAAAAGTTTGAAATTATCGTTTTTGATTGAGATGATGAAATTTTATATTATACTCTTTTTTATACTTCCATAATTATTGTCATTTTTGAAGAGACGATATGGCTTTGAAGTATAATAGGATTATCGAAGATGCGAGAGACGAAGAGAGCGATAGGGAGGAATGGAGAAATTCTATACACTTGAACAAGTTGGATTGAAACATGAGAGAAGACAACGAAGTAAAGTTGGATGAGGAAATCTATATCAGCTTTCCAACCCTGGCTTTATAACGTTCCGTATCCGATCGACTACATAGCTTAGCTGCTATTTCCAAGGAAACGGAATCATGATGTACGAGAGACGTCTTTCAAAATATCGCTTTCCCCATATACGCGTACGGGAGTGATCTTCAACCCTCCAACGAACGCATCAGCAAATTTTACATAAGCAGACACGTAGAGGTTGTACATGTATATTCACAACCCTATATATTTTTGGCATAATTTCTTTAGGGGGTGGATGAGATTTGAGAAAAATTGAGATAAACGATTTTTATCGTTTATAGACAATTTTTCAAAATTTATGAAATTGTGAAGAAAAAAGATTTTATCAGAATTTGGTGATAATGATTTTGAAATAGATTTTTTTTTCATAAATTATTTTTTATAGTTTTTTTTTAAATTTGAATCCTTTCCAAAATATTTTCATGAAATTATGACATGAATATTTAATACGTATTCATGGACCTCGTATTTTGACATATAATTTGTTTTAAAAAGTTGAAGTAACACAAATTGTCAAATGAAGAAATGAAGAAAATTGATCGTAATTTGTTAATAATATGATTCTGAATTATTTATTACTCCTCTTAGCATTTTTTTTCATCGAAATCCTTTTCCAAATTTTTCTCATGATATAATTAACAATAGAGGTTGTACATGTACATTCACAACCTCATATATATTTTTGGCATAATTTCTTTAGAGGGTTGATGAGATCTGAAAAAAATGAAGATGAACGATTTTTATCGTTTATAGACAATTTTTCATAATTTATGAAATTGTGAAGATTTGATTTGATCAGAATTAGGTGATGACGATTTTGAAATAGATTTTTTTCATAAATTATTTTTCATTTAAACCCTTTCCTAAAATGTTTCGTGAAATAATGAAATGAATATTTAATACGTATTCATGGACTTCATATTTTGATATAACGACTTTTGGAAGTTGAAGTAAAAAAGATTGTGAAATGGAGAAATAGAAAATTTAATAATATCATTCTGAATCGTTTTTTTTAAATTGCCTTTTTATTATATTTTATTTCATCGGAATCCTTTTCCAAATTTTTCTCATCACATAAAAAATAAAAAGATAAAAAAACTTCCAAGTCACGGTAATTATTCTAATATATTCAGGTACAAATGAGAAAAGGAAGAATTCTCAGACGTTTGCACCGTAAAAATAAAACAACTTCCCTGAATTTAAAAAAGCTCCAGCTAAAATTGCTCAGAAACACGAAAAATATCAAAATTTATATCTCTAATATTTCCATGCATTTCATAGGAAAATTCTCCATATTTTGATGCTCGCTCCACGTTCATTAAATTGCGGCAAACCGTCAGAAAAACGTAAATACTCAAAAAAAAAATAGCAAAACTTGTCTGTAGCTCGTGAGTGAAAAAGTTAGACGCTGCGAAATGACGATAATATTCGGAGTGAAGATTGCGAGAGGATCGCTCTTGACGTTTGTGCATGTTTGAGTTTGTCTGTCAGCTCTGAAATGCGGAGGTAAAACGACGTCGGCGTACAATCTCTCGAGTCTCGACTTCGCGCGGGCAGAACGACTGCGAAACTTAACCCTGTTCGTCGTTCATCCAACTCGTATACTTATTTTTTCCCGAGCCAGGAGCATTTTATAAACTCGCAATAAAAACTGTAAAAAAGTAATTATAAATACATCAATATATATGTATACACGTTTTATAATAATAATAATATTAATAACAATAATAATAATAAAGAGCATGAAAAGAAACCTTTTCTTTTGAGCGTTTGAAAATTTTTTCGCAGAACAGAAAAATTGTGCCAGATAAAAGAGTCAAAAGCCGAGTGAAAAATGAACTCGAATTCTTTCTCTTTTCCAAGGAACACATCGCGCCTTTCGCATTTTTTAGCCCGGGAGGTTTCGAAACTTTGACAGCGAGCGTGACGATGAGGAACGACGAGGAGAGGAGCGAAAAAAAAAATATAGAAAAAGCGAGGGAGAGAAAAATAAAAAAGAAAATGAAGCATAGGAGGAGGAGGGGGAAAAAAAGAAGAAATATAAATGCATCGTCGTCTGTCGACGGAGGAGTCGGGCAAAGTGCACGTTCGTGCAACGACAGTTAGCCACACCGGGGAAGAAGTCTCGACAAGCCTCGCCCGTGCAAAAACTACCCGTTTCGCGACTATTATTCCGGCGAGCTCTCTTATCCAATCCTCATCCACTGAGCTTTTTACCAACGTGTCCTGTGTATCGAAAAAGTCTCTGATGTGTGCGCGGAGACATAAGAAGAGGAGAGAGGAATAAAAAAAGAGTCAAGTTTAGAGGAAGAAAAAAATGTTTTTCCCGAGATGAAAGTAATAATGGTGTTCTCGTCTCGATAAAACGTACAAAACGTGGATCGGGTATTACGTAAAGAGATAAGCTACTTAGATTTTTTAACGCTCAAATGTGATGTCATATTGTTTATCAAAATAATATATTTGTACCGCTAGTTTTGTTACGAAGATAATTTTTTGAAGTAAATTTAAATTTGTAATAATTTTATTTTGTGAATGTATAGAATTTTCTTTTTATGATTTTTGAAAATTCATAGTTATTACATTTGCAGAGTTAGTCATTTTATTTTGGGTCAGAATTTTATAAATTTTGTTTTTCTTCTTTTCTCTTTTTTTCATTTACGCTGAAATAAATGAACGTAAAATATGAGAAGAGTATGCAAAAAGTTTTAGTGTTCCATAGTTATTTAGTTGGTTGGTTAGTAGTTGAGTAATTTTTTGAAAATAAATAGTTGGTAATATGTTTGCAAAGTTAGTCATTTTATTTTTGCTGGGAATTTTATTACCTTTTGTTTCTCCTTATCACAATTTATTTTTCTTTCTCATGCTGAAATAAATAAAGGTGAAATATGAGAAGAAAGAAGAGATAGAACAAAGAAGAGATAGTTGTTGTTAATTAGTTCGTTGGTAAGTAATTTTGAAAAATAAATATTTGGTAATATATTTGCAGCAGAGTATGTCATTTCACTTTTGTTCAAAATATTATAAATTTTGTTTTTCCTTCTTACATATTTTTTATGCTGAAATAAAATGATTTATTGACAGAGTTCGTCATTTTATTTTTGCTCAAAATTTTATAAATTTTGTTTTTCCTTCTCACAATTTCTTTCCATGCTGAAATAAAAAAAAAGTAGTTAAGTTCTTTGTGAAAATAAATAGTTGATGATTTACTGTCAGAGTTCGTCATATTTTAATTTTGCTGAAAATATTATAAATTTTGTTTTTCCTCCTCCCAATTTTTATTATACTGAAATAAATAAACATGATATTTTTTGTTATTTAGTTAGCTATAGTTCATTATTAGTTATTTTTGAAAATAAATATTTGTTGATTTAATGACAGAGTCCATTTTATTTTTGCTCCAAATTTTATAAATTTTGTTTCTCCGCTTCACTATATTTTTCTTTTTTATTCTGGAATAAATAAAAGTGAAATATGAGAACAGTACGCAAAAAAGAGATAATTGTTGTTAGTTAGTTCGTAAGTAAGCAATTTTTTAATGTAAATAGTTGATAATATATTTGCAGAGTTTGTAATTCATTTTTGTTCTTTTTATGCTGAAATAAATAAAAGTGATACTATTTGTTAATTAGTTACTTAGATACAGTTCATTAGTAGGTAAGTTATTTTTAAAAATAAATATTTAGTGACTTATTGACAGAGTTCGTCATTTTATTTTTGCTCCAAATTTTACACATTTTGTTTCTCCTTTTCACTATATTTTTCTTTTTTATTCTGGAATAAATAAAGGTGAAATATGAGAAGAGTATGCAAAAAAGTGGTAGAAATAGAGAAGACACACGTGGATGATCTTCGAGGATGATAAACAGAGGGAAAAGATGGGAGCAGTGATGAAGTTAGAGGGAGTTGAGCGCGGGCGCACCGCAACTCTCTCTCTCTCTCTCTTCCTCTCTCTCTCTCTTTCTCTCTCTCTCTCTCACACTCTGTGTCTGTCCCACGTCCCACTCCGGGAGGTCCGTTACTACTGGCTCGCTTGTTTCGCTTTCCTGACACACGGAGCTCCGAGCTCGCTCGCGTTCTTCCCCCCATTCAGTTCACGTTTGTCAAGCGAGCGCGTCGCATCGAGAATTCGCAAGGCGAAACTAAATGTATAAAGTTTTCAAACAAATAAAATAAAATCAGGAACAGAGAGATAACGGGTGAAACGTTTCGCCCCGAGCTTTAATTGCATTTCGAATTCGTTCTCGAGACGATAAAAAATATTTTAATGAGAGGAAAATTTGTAAGGTAAATCGTTTGCTGGGCATTATCGAAAATTGTCACGATTCGGTGCAGTGTTTACAAATGTTAAGTCGTGCCGTTCACTCGTTATCATTTCGGATAATGGTAGTAAAAGGAGCGATAAAAATTTATGTGTTCTGAGTAAAGCGAGGGAGGAAAAAAAAGGCGCGAAATCGCGCCTTCGATTTTTCGTTTCTTCGTGCGCGTTCCGTAGCGGTTGGAGAGTTCTTTTTTTCTCTGGAGATATCGAGGAATGCGACAATGCGACAGTGATTCCTTACCGAAATTCTGTGCTCCGTCGTTGCAATATATTCATCAATTTTATACTCAAATTTTTATTAGCTCTGTGCGAGTGAAGTGTCAGTGAATTTTCGCGAAACGAGGAAATCAGTAAACGACTACGGTGACAGTTATGAAAGAATTTATTCGACGATCTTAAATTTTGATCGAGATTCCAAAAGAGATTTTTAGACCTCGAGTTTTCAACTTTGAGCCCCCGTCAACGAAGATTTTTCGTAAGTTTGATTTTTACTCCAAACAAAATTCTTATTTGAAATACTAAAATTTAAAATTTGGAAGCATTCGAAAATAATGAATTTTATTAAAAATAATTTTGTGATAACAAAAAATTTTTTTTTTTGATCGAAAAAATATGATCATGATAATTTATTGGGGAATTTTTTTTCCAATTTCGACGCTTCGACTCTTATGCCGAAAATGCAATATTCGGGCGTTTAATTTCTCGATAACTTTCACCGTGACGAGGAGTCGCAGGAGCGACGATTTTCGTTCCCCGACGACTCAAATGGGGTTTACATAACGTGATTAATCACAATCACTCCTAAGTGGGACAAGATATCGCTAATGGGGGTTGAAACTAGGGAGACGACGAAAAAAAATTCCTATTAATTAATGAAATATGCAAAAAGGCACTAACAATAATAATTAAAAATACCTTAAGCGAAATATCTATTTTATGATAGTTTCATTTTGAAAATCACAGTTCTCCAATTAAATTTTTATTTAATTCTTTTTAGAATTTATTTTAAAAGTTCTAAATTTCCCTGACCTTTTTGTGTTTAGAAATTGTTAATTAAAAAATATCAAAACCCAAAAAAGTTGCGTTTCAAAAAGTCTAAATAATTTTTTTTCTTATTATTTCTGATAGAATATTATCACAATTTTTTTATTTCGAAACGTCTTAATATTTTTTCATAAAAAACTATCATAATTTTTTTTTTCCTACTCGAGTACATGCATGCGGTTTATCACTGAGCTTTAATATACGTTAAGTTTTTTTTTCCTTCGCGTCTCTGTGACCCACGGCAACTCGATACTTTTGAGTAATCTCGATTGTAGTAAGGGCACGATATCAAACGATGTATGCGAAATTCAATAACGTCGTTGCTAACTCAGAGGTTGCTGCATTCTTTCAGATAATATCTTAGCACGAATGATCCTTTCAAAATATTATCATTTTTAATTCAATTTTATTTACACGGTGATTATACGAGAAAATAATTGCTGAAGAGGTGTCAATACATTATTTCTACACGATATAAAAATTAATTTAAAATTATGGTCTTACATTTTCTGTACAAAAATAAACTTCAAAATATTTTTCTCATCTCTAAAATTTTAATATACAGAAAATCAAAATTTTTTCTTCATTTTTTATCATTTTTAAATGTCGTGATGACATCTTTTGCTCCTCCACGCATTACATAAGAATGTAATAATAGAATTTTAATTTAAAAACGTAATGGACCAAAATTATCATAAGAATTCGAAATATTCAGCACTTCATAACACGTTTTAACGTATGCGACATTTCTGAGTAGAAGGAACGAAATTTTGAATTTAATTCATGTCATGTTAGACAATAAAAAAACTCCCAACAATAATTTTTTATGTAACATTCATTTATTAGCTGGCATATTCGATGTCGATCAAGTGATAGCGATTGACTTTTTTTTATTTAAAAAATGTATACATTTTTTCCAAAAAACTCCCAATAATTTTTTATATAACATTCATTTATTGTAGCTGGTATATTCGATGTTTATCAAGCTAGAGTGAGTGACTTTTTTTATTTTAAAAAATGAATACATTTTTTCCATAAATATTGAGGAGATACGAGTTGCTTTTTTCTCGACAATGTGTCGAACGTCGAAACGAGCGATAGCGTGAAAAATGATTTATTTATATTATCGGTTTATATATGACGCGATATCTTTTCGGGACGAATAAACCGAGAAATCCGCGCTCGTTTCGGATCACGTTAGACCGGATTTCGCGAGGTCCACGTGACACGTGTGAATCCGATCGTGTTCGTGTGCAAACACAACGAAAAGTGCACTGACATGGACGCTCTTTCGCCAGCCACGGATTTTCGAACGCTTCTCCGATGCGTGCGACGAAAAAATGGGGACGATACGAGACTCGTTATAAAATATGGATGCATCAATTTTTCAAAAAATATTTTTCAGTATAAAAAATGAGTAAAAATTGCTAGTGAATTTAATAATCAGAAAAAATATTATTTTCCACGATTAAAAAAAATTTGAATACACTGAACTGTTAAAAAAATTGAATACTACAAATTTATTAAATCATTGATGTCATTTTTAGGACTTTTTAAATTAGCTAATTTAGTGCAATTTTGATTAATGATAAAACAAATAACTTTTTCGATCAACTCGTTGATATCGTCACGAGAAAACTATTTTCGTTTTCTTTCTCTTGTATTTTAACAATTACAAAAATATAAAAAACATTTTTTTACATGATTTACAGAATTGATAAAATTGATCTGTTAAATAAAAATTTTAACAGTGATTCATTATTGAAAATATTCATGTCATCAGTTTATTTTTTTTAATTAGCCAATTGAGTATAATTTTGAGGAATGATAAAAAACAATTTTTTATCCACGCTCAATGTTGTGACAAAAGATTTCATTTTTTTTCATTTCAATAATTAAAAAAACGTTTTTCGTGTCATATGTTGAATAAAAAAGTTAAACTACAATTTATTATTAAAAATATTCATGTCATTTTTATTGTTTTATCGGACTAATCAATTTAATATAATTTTCACAAATGATGACAAAAATATTATTTTTTATCCAAGTTCGATATCATCGTGAAAAAAACTTTTTTCTCTTTTTCTTTACTCTGTGATACGTAAAAAGGTGAAGAAAATAGCTTTCTCTTTTTTTCCGATTGGAAGTTCTCGGGATGAATCAGCAGGAAAAAAATTGCTCTGAGCAGTACTAAGGGCTCGTCGAAGAAATAGGGAGGCGTGAAAAAAAGCGTTGCAGCAGAATTCGGTCTCAGCAGAATATACGCAAAAAACCCAAGAGAGATGGCACAAGGTCCGAGCGGTCTGATTGAAAGAAGAAAAAAAATTCAGAGTGAGATGAAAAAAGGGACTTTTTTTATTCTTTTTTGAATGAATTGGAAGAAAAAGAAGAAAATTTTCCATAATGAGACTTCTTTATATTCGCACTATCAAACGAAACGTTTGCCTTTGTAACGCTCGCCTATTTCATGAATTTTTCATGAACTTCTCTCTCTTCTCCTTTGTATCTCTTTTCGAGATCGAAATTGATCGTCGACGGAGCCTGCAAAAAAAATGACAACACTGCCAATAATGCTCTTTCACGTTTAACAAAAATTTGTTTTCAAATAATTGAAAATAAGCAACAATTATAAATTTTCATCAATACACTCAATAAAAAAAACGAAAATTATTTTAAAAAAATATATTTTCAAATAATGAAAAATGAAGGAAAATTATAAATTTTCTCCAATACAACCAATAAAATAACAAATCGAAAAAAATTCAGATCCAATGCTCTACGTTAAGAAATTATTTTCAAATAATGAAAAATTAACGAAAATTATCAAAAATTTTAATCAATATACACTTAAAAAGTTTATAAATCGAAAAATATTTAAATCTAATCTTCCATGTTCAAAAAATTTTTTTTTTCGAATAACGAAAAATTTACCCATAATTAATAAGGACGAATTCATCCATAATCGTAAGGAAAAAGAAGAAATTTTTTCCTTTCTTTTCTTCATTTAAAATAAAAAAAGGAACTACAAGAGGGACACATCGATGCGAGGAATAAAATAAAAATCAAAGAGTTCACTCGTTCAAAGGAAAGAAGGGGGTAAGAGAGTGGATGAGAAACGAAACGTTCCCCGAGGCGAAAAATTGAGTGAGAGTGAGGAAAATAGGCGAGAGAAAGAGAACGAGGGAATTTTTTTTTGCTTTTTACCTAGCATTGAAAAAAAAGCCTCGGCCGGTGAGACACAAAGATGAAAATAAAAGGGCTGTGAAAACTCTCCATCCCTTTCTCTTTGTTTTTTTCCTCTCTTTGTGAATGTTTGTGACACAACTATTTCGAAACAGAGACCATTGAAAAAAAAATCACGGAGATTTCTCTTTTCTCTCAAGACTGAAAATCTTTCAACGACAAAAAACTTGGCGTACCAGAATTCTGGTCATATTTGGGGAAAGCCACATTTAGCCCAGAAAATAAAGAAATAAACAAAAATTTACGAAAAATAAAAAAATAGCAAATACAGATTGAGTCTCCTGGGTAATTTCTTCGAAAAAATCGTGTCTGATGATAACAAAAATTATAATTATTTATAAACAAATAACTATTTGTCAAAAATAAAAAAAATTGGAATGTATAATCGATTGCAAAAACTTTTCTCTCAAGACTGAAAATCTTTCAGCACCAAAAATATGCACTGTATAAGCAGAATTCTGATAAAATTCGGTGAAAGGCACATTTAGCACAGAAAATAAATAAATAAACAAAACTTTACGAAAAATAAAAAATAGCAGATGCAGATTGAATCTGCTTGGTAATTTCAACGGAAAAATCATGATGACAAATTATTTGTAAAATATTTAAAAAAATGAAATGCATTATCGATTGTAAACTCTTTTCTCTCAATCTGAAAATCTTTCAGCACCAAAAATCTGCACGTACAAAAATTCTGATAAAATTCGGTGAAAGCCGCATGTAGCGTTAAAAATGAATGAAAATAAAAAATGACAGGAACAATTGAATCGCCTTGGCAATTTCTACGGGAAATCATGAGGTCTGATGATGACAAATAATTTGTCAAAATTTAAAAAATTTGGAGTGCATTATCGATCGATCCGCGGAAGTCTAATCGTTCAGAGGGTTTGACAGACACGAGACTCGTCGGTGCACTTACAGGATCAGGATATTAACCGATCGCGGACCGGAAAAAAAAATAAATACACGTCGAGCGAAAACTGGTTGAGAGTGCAGGGGATGAGCGTTGGCGTGTGTTAAAACCGAGCCGAGTATATATCGAACGAGTCCGCTTGCTCTTACGAATCCATTAGGATATTGGCTGGATGGATCGTTACGCGCTCGCCACCTGTCCGAATTTTAAAAAATAATGACAAAAAATAATCGAGAGAAATAACTATTTCGTCGACGTTAATGGATAACCATTAAAAAGTTAACTATTCAAAACTCTTCTAAAATTTAATTTTACTCAAGTTTTGACTTTTTGACTTACAGAAAATTTTTCGGATTATTATGGGAAATTACAAAAAAAAACGTCGACGTTATAATAGATAACCATAAAAAACTAATTTTATTTAAAATTCTTCGAAAATTCATCTTCGCTCCAGTTTTGACTCTTGACTTACAGAAAAGTTTTCGGGTTATTACAAAAATTGTTACAAAAAAAACGCCGATATTAATGAATAACCATTAAAAAATTAATTATTCAAAAGTCTTCTAAAATTCAATTTTGCTCAAGTCTTGACTTTTGACTTACAGCAAAGATGTTCGCAATATTATGGAAAATTACAAAAAAAACGTCGACGTTAATCGATAACCACCATTAAAAAATTAATTATTTGAAACTCACCTTTGCTCTAGTTTTGACTCTGGACTTTTACAGAAAAGTTTTCAGATTATTACGCAAATTATTACAAAAAAAACGTCAATGTTAATGGATAAGCATTAAAAAATTAATTATTAGCTACCAATAAAATTGACTACTCGAAAATTCAACTTTGCTCGACTTTTGACTCACAGAAAAATTTTTAGATTTTACTACGAAAATTATTACAAAAAATTACAAAAAAAACGCCGAAGTTAATGCACCAGTAAATGATTAACTATTGAAAACTCTTCTCGAAAATACAACTTTGTTCAACTTTTGACTTTTGACTCACAGAAAAATTTTCTCCCCTCACTCTGCGATATTAATCTTTTTATTCTATTCTTTTTGCGCCCCCGGAGTTCGAACAGTACATTATCGAACTTTCCCAAAGTTATCCAAGTCCAAATACAAGATTGATCGATTATCGGAAAATTACTTGAAACGTATTTTCAATCCGACCGCAGTTTCCTTGAAAATTATTTTTGACGTTAACTCAATACGATAATAATCATAAATTTAATTAACTAAAATTTGCCTCAATAACAGATAATGAAAATCGGTAAAACCGATGAAAATCAATTGTTCGTTTCATTGAGCATTAAAAATCATAAAAGTAACAAAAGCGAAAATTCGTGTAACGATGAAACAGCTACAAAATGATCGAGGCTGAAACCGACAACGAAATTCTCTTTTGAATTATTAACATTATAATGACCGTGGCGTAAGAATTGGCGGAATAAGAGAATAAACAGAACCGGAATAATTGAGAGAACAAAAAAAAGAGAGACAAAAATATCGACTGTATATACCGAGAGGCGTTTGTAGTTTTAATCCATTATCGATAACGTGAAATAATGACGAAAAGAGAACAAACGGAATATTGAGCAAAAATAAAGAGGGAGAAAAAGTTCGAGAGTCGATGAAACGTCGACGAATTCTTTACAAAGCATTATAAAAATATTTAAAAAAGTCAAGAAAAAGAACAAAAAATAGAAAAAAAATAGAGAGAAGTGGATTACAACGGAGTTCTGAACGAAATAAACAAAAGAGAAAAAAAAACGAGAAAAAAAATATCGAGAAGAAAAAAAGAAAAGGTAAAAGAGGATTCAGTCAGGCAATAAGGCTGATGAGAGCGAGACTGCAGTAGGAAAAGAAATGATCGATCGTACAGAAATGTAGAATCCACTGCGTTATACTCTGCGCTCGAAGTATAAACGATTTCAAAGATTTATATTTTTTTTCTCTTTTCGAAGGGTGAAAGTCGTCGTTAACTTTTTTTTTCATCATTTTTTTTTTTAACAATGCGAAGCAATTTTCCGAGCTTCCATCGTGTGTTTCCTCGTCCGGAAAGCTCTTTTGGTTGGGAAACAAACGATCGAACCGTTTTCGCGGCCTCTCGAGAAAATTGTCGGTGCGATTATTTTTTATTTTTATTGAAAAATAAAATGCTCTCGCCTATTTACCAGAAAAAACACATCCTTGGCTCCGAACGGTTTTGTACCATTAATACTGCCATTATTGTTATAAATTCGAGACAACCAAATGGATCGCGGCAGATAAAATTTTAACGCGTTTCGTAAAAAAAATTCTCGACGTCATTTTTTTACGTATTTTTTCCGACGTAAAAAGACTCGGACAAACTCCGATACGAGAGAAAGCTCTCGTTAACCGGAAACGTATATATAATCGCATAATACACCGGGCAATCTGTCGTTGACAAAAAATTGGGATACATTTGGTCGTTTCCGAGCCGTTTTTCTGCCGATGAGCGCGGCTGCATATAAGCGCCCATTTTTCTTCCATTTCGTCTCTCTCTTTCTCTCTCTCTCTGAAATTGTTATCTATCTATCTCACTCTATCTCGAATTTCTTTCCTTTTTGCGTGACCATTTATACTTCCCCCCCCCCCTCCTCATCGTTCCTCCGTCTCTTTCGGAAAAATTTCTCTCCCATATAGAAAATGGGAGAAAATAAAACGAAAAAGCAGATCGAGAACGTTCCTCTCTCTTTTTCTATTCCGTATCGATCGCTTTCTCCAGCCAATATGAACCTTTTGAATGCATCGGGAAAAAAACTCGTCAAATTGGGCGATGTCCACATTCGTTTTGCTTCCTCCGCGCGCACTCTCGCTCTCTCCCGTCCGCCAACTTTTTCAACCTAACGCCGAACCTCTCGTCCCTGCTCTTTTCCAGGCTTTTCCAGTTAACAAACAAAACCTATTGAGATTTATATTTCATAAAAAAAAAGAAATGGAAGTGTATACTACAAAGGCAACTTCGAGGGTCGTGGAAAAAGTTTTTTGGGGGTGTAAAATTTGAAATGGAAGTAAAATTGAAAAATTCAAAAAATAAAAAAAACAATTGTAAGGATGAAACATGAATTTTATTTATTGAATATATTATGATTGATGTTTTTAATCATAATTTTTTTGCAAATTCGTTTCGTGAAATAAAGCTTTTTCGATGTAAAATTTGGAAATGAAAAAAATGAAAAAAAATACAATAAAAAGATGAAAGAAGAAATTGTGAAGGTAGAGTTTTTTTATCTTCGTAATTATTTTGATCGTTTTTTTAAAACCCGATATTTCGGTTATTTCTGCTTTTTCCAAAGCAGCAAATACTATTGAATTTTATGTCCAAAAAAATAAATGAAAAATGCATAAAAAAATCAATTCCGAAAATAATGAAGGAGGTTCTGCCGCTTCATGCTAGTCAAATCAATAACTGTTCTTTCGCGTTTTCAAATGGAACTGAATTAAACATATTCCCATATTTGGTAAATCTTCTCAATTTTATTACAGAAAATAAACAAAAAAAATTATTTTATAGTGTTAATTTGATTCACTTTCTTGTATCAATTAGTATGGAGTCACGTGAAATGTCAACGAAATGTTACTTCTATGAGTGAATAATTCTCTCAGAACTTCAGTGTAAATTTGCGTTTTTTTTTCTAATAAGAAGAATAATTGGTTTATTTCCTTTGTTCCGAGCCTAATGGTGCACGTGTGTATTTTCGTGTGATTGTAGAGTACGGAAAATGGCACTCGTAATGAAAATGAAAGGGCACGGATCGATGAAGAATCACTATTTGAAGAGAATAAAGAACTAATCAATGATGCGAAAGAACAAAGTGGCGTGAGCCAATTCGCTAGCCCACGATTGTTCAAACAAGAAATCTAAATAAAATCCTTTTAAAAACTCGAGTTTAACGGAACTCAAAAAAACGAATGTTTAAAAACTACGTTCTATTTTCTTCTTTGTCACGAAACATTTTTAACCATTTTTTGTTTACATTCGAAAATACATTTTGAACGAAAAATTGCATAAAAACAAACAAAAAAACTTGATAAAATCCTTTTGAAAACTCGAGTTGAACAGACCTAAAAAAATGAATATTTAAAAACTACGTTCCATTTCCTTCTTTGACGCGAAAAATTTTTAACCATATTTTGTTCGCATTCGAAAATACATTTTGAGCAAAAAGTTGCATAGAAAAAAATTCGACAAATAATAAATGAGTTATTGCAAACGTTTCCGACTTTACGTATACGTTTTTACGTAACGTTTCGTTTTTAGCTCTCGTATATTCATACTTTATGGAAAAATCGTGAAAATCGTTGAAACAGGAAAACGCACAAAAGTTTCAATTTTTCAATTAAATTTTGGCTTTATTCTCACCGCTGTTAGTTATCACCGCTCGAAACAGGAACATCGTTATTTCACCTGCGTATAACAAACTGTACGAAAGGAACAACGAGGTCGGAAGTTCGCGAGCTTTTGCCTGGACGTCTTTGATTTACGAGCCGCAACTCGTTCGATTCCGGAGAAAGAGAGAGAAAGCGAGGAAGAAAGGGAAAAGTTGCAAAAAGAGAGAAAGATTCAGCTGAGAGTCAATACACCTGTACTCGATTTGAAAATATTGAAAAAAATTAGGATCGATCGAATTTCTTTGTCAATATTATAAAACAAGCTCGATATTTAATTTAAAAAATCTTTTTTAATTGTTAAAAAATATTTATGGTTAAAAACATTTAAAAATTAAGATAAGATATAAAGAAATATTTTACAAAAGTTCTATAAATTTAAAAAAATATTTCATATGAATTTTTGATAAATATTTTATTAAATATTGAAAAGAGAAATCTGAAAATGTGAGAGGATTTTGGTCCGGATTCGCTAAACCAAACCGAACTAGAACGATTCATACAGGAATAAAATAATGACCAATTATAAAATAAATAAATTAAGATAAGATATAAAGAAATATTTTACAAAATTTCTATAAATTGAAAAAAATATTTGATAAGAATTGTTCAAAAATATTTTATTAAATATTGAAAAAAGAAATCTGAAAAAATGTGAGAGGATTTTGGTCCGGATTCGCTGAACCGAACCGAAATAGAACGATTTATAAAGGCAGACGGGAAATCGAGAATAGTATTGAGAATTTCCATAAACCAGAGAGAACGGAACAACGGACAGTGCACCAGTACCAGAAACCATGGATAATGACTGTTCCGCAATCTCCTGGCCTTTCTACGACCGAAATAATAACAACCGATCGATACTATGAAATTCAGTCTGGACTTTCTTCGTTGAAGTTAAACGTGTATAATTACTCCAGTTAACGTTATATTTGTTTTTAATTACACTGCAACAGATTGACCAAAAAAATTTCATTTAAATGTTTCCATTTATTTGCTTAAAAAAAATTTTTTTTTCAATTGTATAAAACGTTTGCTGCAAAAAATTTTATCTGATGACATAAAAAACGTATTTGAATGAAAAGTACAGCACAAAATAAAAAATTCGGGGTGTTCGAAAATATGAAATTCGTTCCTTTGATTAATTCAATCAAGAGTGAATTTTTTTTTTCAAACGAAATTTTTCGCCACCCTGTAATTGGAGAGCACCGTCCATATTTTCATGCGCTGGCTCATGGGCTTCATTTTCACATCAAAATTGTAAAAATAAATTTTTCACGAGTTTTTCTGTTACATTCGACATGTCGGTTCGTTTGATCAAACTAACGATCTCCCATTCAAACGACACAAGCGTACGTAGAAATAGTACACGCTACTTCGCAAATTCGTAAAAATATTTCTTGTATTTTGATGAATAAAATACGAAAACTCAAAATAATTTTATTTGAGTCAAAGGTGAAATCAATAAAATTCTGTCGAAAATGTTAAAAAATATTTTCATTTTTTCGATTCGAATTTTATGGGGTGCAAAAAATATTTAGTTCGAGATAAAACTACACAAGTAATTTTATTATTATTTTTATAAATTGAAAAAAAAAAATTAGAATAAAAAAAATAAAAATGAAACCATTAAATAAACATTGATCATTCTTGATCAGAATTGAGATAGGGGAGTATATTTCCCTCAGATTTGCCATTATTCTTGAAAATAAATTGGTCTCGTTTATATCGCTAAATCCTTTGAACTTTCCTCTTTCTTCCGTCTCTCTCGTTCTCAATTTCGCTATCCCTACCATTGAAAACATGATTTATCGACTCAAAAGCATTTCCGTCTGTCCTCCCGCGAGCATGATTCCAAATCCGAGCGTAACTTTGTCGGATATTATGCATCAGCCCCCGGGCTGTTATGAACTAGAACTGAAAATTGCTCACAGCGATTTGGCCAATCTCGACGAAACTTTGTTTATCCTGTACGCATCCTCTCAAAGCTTCGACGTCGTAAAAATAAGGCAAAAAGGTAACGATCCATCAACCGTTGCACGCTAAAATTTCCTTCGAAAGATAATAACACTTTATCTTTTCAAAAGCGCCGTTCAAGCGATGCATGATAATTAGGATCAAACTGGAATTGCGATCATCGTGCCAACGAATTTTCTTTTTAACAATATAAAAAATTAAAATAACAAAATTTTTTTTATATATCGACAAAAAAATATTTTAACGATAGAAAAATTGTTTATCTTTTTTTTTTTGATTTTGCGTTAGGCCGGCGAGTCCGCGCAATCGAGTCACTGAGACCATTGTGCGCGGGCAATTGTTTATCAATAATTAATTCAAATAATTAAATAAAAATTTGCAAATTGCAAAATTTTTTGTCAATAATTGATCCGGATAATTGAAAAAAAAAATTTGCTCATATGTATCTTGAATAGAGAAAAAGTTGACTCTATTCATAATAAAAGGATTTCTTTAGAAACGTCTAATCTAAATATACGAAATAATAAAAATAATTACCAATTATAAAATAAACAACAATTAATTTTCACGAATATTAAAAAAAATATTTTTTACAAATTGGAAACTTTTTTAGCAATAATTCATTCCGACGAATTATAAAAAAACTAATATCTCGAATAATCGAGAAAAAGTTGGCTCTATTCATGATAAAGATTTCCTTAGTAACATACTAACCAAATATACAAAATAATAAAATAAATCACTAATTATAAAATAACTAGAAGTAAATTTTCTCTTATGTAAAAAAAAACATTTTACAAATAGAAAACTTTTTTATCAGTAATTCATTCGGATGAGTTATAAAGAAACTTTGCTCATATCTTGAATCGTAAAAAAGTTGGCTGTATTCTTGGTAAGGATTTCCGTAGACGCACACAATATAAATATACAAAATAATAAAACGAATCACGAATTATGAAATAATTCATGGTGGGATGAAGCGAAAAAAAAAGAAATCTCTCGTTTCTCGTGGCACTCGGCTCGCAATTGGGTGAGTTTGACCCTTGAGCGAACTTGTCGATTGGCCTCGTTAAGAAAAGTCAGGCGCGCGGAGGACGACGATAAACGTCGACGACTCGAGACGACGACGACGACGACGATGCGATGCATCGCGGACCAAGTTAACGAAACTCAAATATCGACAGCGAATCTTTGAGAAGTCTCATTTTTTTCGTTCGTTCTCTCGACTCGCCGGGAGACGTCGCTAAAATCGTTAAATATCGAAGTCAATCTTTCCGTGGCCCGATAAAATCGATAATCCGCAACTATCGGCCTGCACGCGATCTCGTCTCTCATTTCCGATAAAAAAATATTGTCATTTTACCGCGAGAAACTCGGGAGATATTGAAGAGACCTTCAGCCGCTTAGCAATTTATTTTTTAATAAAGAAATAAATACAAAAATTGTCATTTTACTGCAAGAAACTCAGATATTGATGAGGCCTTCGAATCGCTTTGCAATTTATTTTTTATTAAAGAAAATTATCATGCTGGTTAAATTTTTATGACAAAATGCTTATGTGTATTTTGTTTATTTTTGTTATAAAATCATTAACTTTTTTATAGTTAATTTATAAATAAACCGCTTGAGGATATTTTTTTAAAAGAATTTACATCTAATTGGTACCAAGGGAGAAAAAGTCAACAAAACGATAAAATTTTTTAAATTAATATCAAAAATTTTAATCATGAATAAAACATTAAAATTATGTTTTGTAACGTGACATTACATTTAGGACCTCACTCCACACGACGCAATAAAAACTATCGTTACATTTCACAAAGCTTTTTCATTAAATTTTAAACTACTAAAAAAATCATCTCCGAGTGTCTCTCATTCATTTAAAAATAATACAAGATGACCATTTAATTTATTTCCTAATTTCAGAGATGCGTTAAATTCAATTCAAAAGTCGCCAGACGTGTACAAAGCTATTCTACTTCAGTTTATAGTAGACAAAACTAACATAGCTCGACCAGAACCTTACAATTTGTTAGCTCGGATAGAGTGAGGATAAACGAGAGATTTCGATGTCACAATAATACGTTTGGAGACGTTTCCCGTTACGCCTTACCAGAGCTCGTGTCTTTGTTCAGCGAAAGCTTTGTACTGCCCAGTGCATTGCGAAGGACAATTCCAAACAGCGTACTAATAAGCTCTGGCTAGACTAATATGATGTCATATTAGTCTACAGACTTGTGAAAAAAACTTCTAACATAAGTAGGGGAGTGAGGGGCAAGGCGGGCCCCTGGGGGCACGGCGGGCCACCCCAAATTTTTGAAAAAAAATGAAGTCACCAAAATTTTCTTTTTTTTCACA
>JAPYYX010000563.1:0-49748 GCA_030522605.1 Cremastinae sp. B BG-2022a | reverse complement strand
TTTCTTCGATCGGTCTTTCGAGTCGAAAATTTAGTCGAGTTTTTTACGAAAATTTGGATACTCGAATCTCGGATATCTTTTATTCGTTAATTTATCCTCATTTTTTAATTCACTTTTTGACTCGAATCTAATCGGATCCGGAGCTGAAACTTCAAGTTTTTCCTTCTCGAGGGTTACAAATTTGCGGTCGTATCCCCCGTGCATTCGTCAGAAAAGCGTTTGATCGGGGCTCTCCCAGTTTATTTAGACGTATTTGCTGGGAATGGTGGAAGATAAATGGGTGAGAGGTGTGCCGCTGAAGCGTTCGGGGAAGAAAAAAAGGATACGTGTGTACTTTTGTCGTGAAAAATGGGAAAGGATGAGGATCGGTCGAAAGCTATATAGCTCCAAGATTCCCGTGTAAGGTTGTACGACGACCGGCCCGCTCGAGCGGATTATCCGAGAGAGGTCGAGTGGAGCCTCCGGTATCGGTGATACGGGGGAGAGACGAGCTCGTCCGATCGGGCAAAACTCTCGAGATTCCGTGTACGTCAGCCGCCGAGCGCCTTTGCTACGTGCGGACCACCAATTTTTCCACCATCTTGGCGATAAACGCTCCGTTCTTCGTTCTCCACGACGCTCATACGGGTCCATTCGTATTGAACGATCGACAGCGTAGAAAGAATCCCGAAAAAATTTGCCAAAGAATCTTCAAAAAAAAAAATAAACAACATAAAAATACGTACCAATATTTCAAAATCGATCAAATATTTAATAAAATATTTCTATAAATTTATTATTCATGAATAAAAATGAATAAAAAATCCAACATGGATCGAAAGAAAAAAAAATGAATTTTATCCACGTCGATTCATCGAAAAAGAATGTAATTATCAGTTACAATCGTCCATCGAGCTGTTATTATACTTTTCCCAGAGAAGAATATATACGTAGAGGAATCAATAAATTTATCTTCCAACCATACACCTATATATACAAAATAATATACCGTCGCGTAATTAGTCTCGCGAAAGCCGAGTCGAGACGGAAGTCCCCGTGTCGATGGATATGTACATAGAGAATTTTTATTTTTCTTATTCTCTCCTCTTCCGTCGACTTTCGTACCCGTCGCACGTATCGCCGATATCATTCCACCACAGACGCAGCTTGTATCGCGCCGTTTCTCTCGCGCGAGAAGAGCGACGCGCTGAAGACCTGGAAAAGGAAGAAGATTACTCCAGGAAGGAGTGGGAGGAGTGGCGGGTACCGACAAAAGCTTTTCCGCGAGCGATAAAACTCGAGGCACGAGGGCGTACGTGCCCCGTCGATAGCCGGTTCCCTCGCCGATATATCGGCGGACCGTGTGAGCGTATATAAATATAGATATACGTATATAGGGAAGAAAAAAGAAATTCGCTGGTGACATTGAGCGGAAAAGTCCGGCTTTATACGAGTTTCGGAGGGTGGAAGGTTATCGGCGCTGATGATTCTTCGTGTTTCTCGGGTTGTCGCGTCGCAGTCCGAGAGTCCGTCAGAGACTCGCCCCACAGAGAGATCGAATCCTCGGGCTCCTCCGTGTGTGTCTCGACGTTCCGTGACCATAAATTTCATCTCCAACGGGGCGCGAGATCTCGGCGATGCGCCTATACCTGAGCTCTCTCTCGCGCGCGCTATACTCTTCATCCTCTTTTCCCGAGGATTTTCTTGCCGCATTTATTACGTAACCCCCGCGTTACTCGCGGAAGCGACGCGCGATAAGCCGACAGATATATAAATCCCAACGTGTCCAATTTTTTTTGTTCTCGACTCTCCGCGCCCGGCGGAGGACGTTTTCCGGCGCTCTCGACAATCGAGTCTCATATTTTCACCAATTGACGGGATATTCCACCGGCTAATATTTCAGACTTAAACCCCAAAAATGTTTAACCCGCGAGCATCAGAAAACGGAAAATCAACATTTTTGTTTTTCAAATGTAAAATACGAGAATAGCTTGAAAATAAAATGTTTAATAAATTTTTACGCTCGCGTGAGATTCAAGTCGAGCTGAAAAATGAATAAAAGTGTATAGGTAGAAAATGGTGTGCATATTTCTTATTTACCGATCTCGGAAAAGCTCGCTTTCGTCGAGGCTCGTTGGTTCGTCAAGAAAGGACAAGTCGGACGGAAAATTAGCCTCGGAGCTCGTTGGTAAACCGTCATACGGGACGGAGAGAGTTTTCCGGGAGTGTCTACTGCGGGATCTGATGTGAAAAGGCGCATATGCTCACAAAGGGTTCTGAGGGTAGCCCAAGAGAGTCGGTGAGAGCAGAGAGTAGAGACGCGGTAAGAGCAGTCATGCATGCCCCATGACGCCAGAGAAATAGCTCCGGCGCCGAGCCCCGCGAGCTTTTCATCGCACGAGCCATTCGACGACGCTTTCTCGCGCACACGTATAATACATCGAGGCCACTTTTCCCTGACTACACCCCCCTCCTGACCCCCCTCTCGTTCTTTCCTTATCCTCCCACAGACTGGCCAACCCTCGTTATCTCGTCCTGAGAAAGCGTCTCCGTCGAACTCATCGCGGTCTTTTCCCTCAGATGGGACGCGATCTTGACCGGCGGCTTGGAGCTTTGAATACCGTCTTTTATCCTCCTCCAGTTGGAGAATTTTCAAGTACCCGATTAAACTTGAAGAGAGGCTCAAATGTCAGAAACTTCTTGATTGAAAGCTTTAAAAACGTATCTACATTTTTCATTGTGATTGTCGAAATAAAATGATTTTTACAATTTGAACTCTGTTTTTAATTATTACAGCAACTTGAAAATCTTCAATTTATTATAAATAAATTAAAATATGTTTATAAATTTTATGAATAATTTTGTTTCAAGTTAGCTAAATATAAAAAATTGTCTGATTTCCTTTACAGATTGGCGCACTCAAGCATTATTACCTCTTCGTCCATGAGCACGTACACAAGCGATCGGTCGAAACGAGTGATCATCATCACAAGCTCCTTAAAGAGGAAGAGCATGTAAGTTATTCTCAGGGAATGTGCATATTTATACGATCGATCGTTACGAATGTCAGAGCCCAATGACCCTCCTGCGATATTTACGAGTCTTCTGACGAGAATGAATTTTTCTCCCTCATATTACCATCCCACCCTTGTTTTTCCATTATTTTTTTTTTCTCTCTCTCTCTCTCGAGCGTTTATCAACGAGCCGCGACTTTGTACTTTCAGGTTCACTGGTTCCAGCAGCAGCACGAGCGCAAGAGGAAAAAGAGGGACTATCAGAGCGCCTCGTTTCCGTTCAGCGACTACTCGTCCTTGTTCGACGACTACGTCGGGTTCGAGCAGAGACAGCCGCCTTCTCATCACCAGAGAAACCGAGGGGTACCCCTGCAGAATCCATTCACGGATCCGCTCTTCAAAGAGCAATGGTATTTGGTGAGCGATTGAGACTCTTGTCTATTTCTCGTCCCATCGCTTTCCGAAAAAAATATTTATCTCCTCGGAATGAATAAATCATTCCGGATCCGGTATTTAATATTTTCATCGGAAAATCGTTCCGTTATCAGCGACCTTCCTCTTCCGTTTTTGCCATTTCGATTTTTTTATTTATTATTATTATTTTTTTGATATGAAGAGATCAAACGCCCTGTTTTAAAATGTTGACAAAGCGAACATTTTTTTATTTATTCTTTCAAAAAAACGTTTCTACTTTCTCATATCTCGAAAAATTCCCGTTAACTGTAATCCCCGTGATATTATTTTGGTAAATATCGCTTTGATGTACGCGCGACTCAACGTCAATTGACAAAAATATATTGCACGCTCGCATATTATGTAATACCCGAAAAAAGAGAAAATACTGCAGACCGTATCGAAAAAACGTGACGAGATTTTTTCGTTTGTGGAGCGATAAAAAAAAATTCTTTTTATTCTTTTTAGAATGGAGGAGCAAAAGACGGGTTCGATATGAATCTGAGCCCAGCCTGGCAGAAAAACTACACGGGCCGGGGTGTCGTCGTTTCGATATTGGACGACGGTATCCAGACGAACCACCCGGACCTGGCGTTCAACTACGATCACATGGCCAGCACCGACATAAACGGCAACGACGACGATCCGATGCCCCAGGACAACGGCGACAACAAGCACGGGACTCGGTGCGCCGGTGAAGTTGCCGCGATCGCTTATAATCAATACTGCGGTGTCGGGGTTGCTTACAACTCGAGAATCGGAGGCGTGAGGATGCTGGACGGACCCGTGAACGACGCCGTTGAAGCGAGAGCTCTCGGTCTGAACCCTGATCACATTGACATCTACAGCGCCTCCTGGGGACCCGAGGACGATGGGAAAACCGTCGACGGACCTGGACCTCTCGCGCGGCGAGCTTTTATCTACGGAGTCACGAGCGTTAGTTATTTTTACCTCGAACCTTTTATCTTTTATTAGAATGTCATTTATCCACTTTTATGACTCATTCATTCTTTTTTTTCTATTCATTTTTATTTTATGTATTTTAATCATTAAAAGTAATGTTTAAGTCCTATAAATGCGAGAGAGACAAATGCAGAATGGATTCATTTTTTTTCTTAAAAAATCTGAATATTTTAGACAAAACAAAAGTCACACGTTATTCTCTGTTAGAAAGAAAGCAACGCCTTTTTTTTCGCAAAAATTTTTTTTTATGAAAATAAATTCTATTATCGAATAAAATCTAATGACACGGCAGTGTCTTGACGCCACGTAATAAAAAAAAATATTTTTATCGATAAAATAATTTTTTTTTCTTGCCTCAGGGTCGAAAGGGCAAAGGATCGATCTTCGTCTGGGCCTCCGGCAACGGAGGACGGCACACGGACTCGTGCAACTGCGACGGGTACACGAACAGCATTTTCACCCTATCGATATCCAGCGCTACGCAGGGTGGTTACAAGCCATGGTATTTGGAAGAGTGCAGTTCCACTCTGGCCTCTACTTACTCGTCAGGAACCCCAGGAAGCGACAAGAGCGTCGCGACCGTCGATATGGACGCGAAACTCCGTCCGGATCACATTTGCACGGTCGAGCACACAGGAACGTCGGCCTCGGCTCCGCTCGCCGCTGGAATTGCCGCTTTGGCTCTCGAGGCGAATCCCGAGCTCACGTGGAGGGACATGCAGCATCTCGTCGTCCTGACCTCACGCTCGGGACCACTCGAGAAGGAGACTGGCTGGATCCTCAACGGGGTCAAGAGGAAAGTGTCTCACAAATTTGGATACGGCCTCATGGATGCCGGAGCCATGGTCAGCCTCGCTGAACAATGGGTGTCGGTTCCGCCCCAACACATCTGCAAGTCACAGGAGATCAACGAGGAGAAACCTATCGACTCGACTCCCGGCTACACCGCGACCGTTCACATGGACGTCAGCGGGTGCGCAGGAACTCTCAACAGCGTTCGATTTCTCGAGCATGTCCAGTGCAAGGTCAGTCTTGTGAGAAAAAAGTCTCCGCGCGCGACAAAAAAGGTCCTTGGGTTTGAGAAAAAAGTAATTGCGTGCGGTAAAAAGTCCCTACGCCACCCTACGAGGATGAAAAAAGAAAAGGAAAAAAAAAGTCTTGGCCAAGTTTTTTTTCTCGCCCTAACAGCTCCTCCCATCGTTTTTCGTCCCTGCCTCGGTACTGATATAGATTCTCGATACGAGGGGACGAAAATGTCAACTGCACTTCGTCGCTTCTCCCATAATCGTTTACCCCTAGGCCGAGCGATAAGCAAAAAAATATGAAATGCCACTTGCGCGCGTCTCCTATAATTAATAATGTCTTCGGTTTATCATCGACGCAGGTGTCGCTGAGGTTCTTCCCACGCGGTAATCTCCGGCTGCTTCTGACCTCCCCGATGGGCACTACATCGACGCTGCTCTTCGAGAGACCACGGGACGTTCTGAGCTCCAACTTCGACGACTGGCCATTCCTAAGCGTTCACTTTTGGGGCGAAAAAGCGGACGGACGTTGGACGTTGCAGGTCATAAACGCTGGGAACCGAAGAGTCAATTCCCCAGGCAAGTTTAGAGAGATTTAATTCCACTTTTTTAAGTCCGTGTCATTTTATTTTTACTGAATGTATTTATAGAATTAATTACCCTTTTCATAATATTCGATGTATCTCGCTCGTTACAGGGATCCTGAAAAAGTGGCAACTCATATTTTACGGTACAGCGGAAAACCCCATCAGGATCAAGAATCGACAATTTAATCCGGTACAGACGCTTTCCAATCCGTTTTATGGGGTAACGTCGGGCGGGTTCGTCAACGCTAGAGCCAATCTAGACAGACTATCGCTTTCGAGAGATTTCCACTCTTTTCGTCCATCTACCTTTCAGACGTATCAGGGAGCTTACGTCGGCTCGGCGTCCAACGTCGATGCCTCGGTGGCAACCCTGGACGGTTCCGCGGCGCCTGTTCTCACCAACCGATTGCCGGGAGATTCGGGGAACCTCGCCGATGACGCCATCTCCCGGTCTCTCCAGGGCTCGTTCGATCCCACGCGGAGGATTCTTCACGACTGCGATCCTCAGTGCGATCATCAGGGCTGTTATGGCAAGGGTCCGACTCAATGCGTCGCTTGCAAGTCTCATCGATTGGACAAGTATGTCATCCGATTCATCCTAATCTCATTTTTCTTTGATATCGTCGCTAATTGAAGAATTCTTTACCTCGCAGTACCTGCGTCAGTCGATGTCCACCTCGTAGTTTTCCGAACCAAGGTGGCGTTTGCTGGCCTTGTCACGAGTCCTGCGAGACGTGCGCCGGAGCTGGTCAAGATTCTTGTCTCTCGTGCGCGCCCGCTCACCTTCGGGTTACAGACTTGGCGGTCTGTCTCCAACAGTGTCCGGACGGCTACTACGAGAGTGCGTGTCGTCTCTTTTATTTTGATTTTCCGTTACATTTTTTGTAATCAAAATTCTTTGAATTCTTTCAGATTCTGAGAACAATACTTGCGTTCCCTGCGAGGCTAATTGCGCCAGCTGTCAAGATCGTCCGGATCGTTGCACGAGTTGTGACCATCATCTTGTTATGCACGAAAATAAATGTTACGCCGCTTGTCCGACTTATACGTACGAGACTCAGGATTACAACTGTGCTCCCTGTCACCAGAGTTGCGAGACGTGCAACGGCACTGGCGATAATCAATGTATAACGTGTCGTCCTGGACTTTTTGCCTTCTCTGGTCAGTTAACCATCTCTCAGAATATACGATGAAGTAATTGAAAAAATTATTCATTTTCGACATTCTTAATTGTTTTTTTACTCTCCCTTCAGGAAGTTGCCAATCCTCCTGTCCACCAGGCTTTAGCGCGGACAAAAAGCGTCGCGAGTGTGTTCCCTGTCCTCCTGGATGCGCGACCTGCGCCACAGCCGTTTGCACGAGCTGTCTGGATGGTTGGACGCTCAATAAAAAGAGCCTGTGCGCCCCGGAGACTCGTTCAAGGTGTGACACTTCCGAGTATTACGAGGATGGTCACTGCAAACCCTGCCACTCCACGTGCGAGACATGCGCTGGGCCGACTGACGAATTTTGTGTAACGTGCCAGGGCTCGTTGCTTCTCCAAGGACGAAAATGCGTCAGCCAGTGCGAGGATGGCTACTATTCGCTCGCTCAACCCTCGAGGCCCGTTTGCTCGCCTTGTCTGCACACATGCAAGACTTGCGTATCGCGACTCAACTGCACGGCGTGTCAGGAAGGACTCGAGCTGCAGAGTGGAGAATGTCGCTCGTCGTGCGCTCAGGGGTAAATTTAATTTCAACCCAAATTCCAACTTTTCTTTTACATTAATCGCCAACTATTTACCGTTTAGCAATACCTATGTATTCTTATAACGATTACAATTAATTATGAAAATTACAATTTATATTTTTTATTTTGACAGATATTACAGCGATCGCGGGCTCTGCTCGAAATGTTATCTCTCCTGCAGAACGTGTTCGGGACCTCGACGAGATCAGTGCGTGACTTGTCCACAAGGCTGGCAACTGGCCGCTGGCGAGTGTCACCCCGAGTGTCCTGAAGGATTCTTCAAATCGGAGTTCGGTTGTCAAAAGTGCCATCACTACTGCCGCACATGCAAGGGCGAGGGTCCTCGAGAGTGTACATCCTGTCCTAGTCACTCGATGCTGAAATCTGGATTGTGCATCGAGTGTCTTGGAGCTGAGTATTACGATCCTCTGACGCAGCTTTGCAAAACATGCCACAACGAGTGTCGAAGGTGTTCCGGTCCTGGAAAATTTAGCTGCAGTGCATGCACGACGCCGCTTCATCTCGACAAGCTCAACAACCAGTGCGTACCTTGCTGTAACGGTGAAAGCCGACATGAGAGGACAGAGAATGACGAGTGTTGTCCGTGTGATCCGGAAACCGGTGAGGCTATATTTTTCGGATTCTTTCCCCTTAACATATTTTTTTAAATACTTTTTTATTTTACTCAATCAATATGTTCAATAGGTGGCTGCCGGAACAGCTCACCGGCAGGTAAAAGACGAGTTCCTGGTACAGAGTTTTTAGCCGACGACTCGATCGCACCGGCAGCCTCGGACTTTTTCGAGAGCAGTATCGCGACGTCGAGCGTGCAGGATTCGGCGACGCTGGCCACAACCGCGGCGACAGCGATGGCAGTTGCCATTTGTTTTGCCTCGGTAGCTCTCTTCGCAGCGATTTTCGTTGCACTTCAGGTAATCCTATTTTCTTTTTAAATAACGAGCAGAATATTGAGAAGAATCTTCAATTATTCTATCGATCCGCAGGCTGCGTCGAAGCGAAGAGAATCTCCAGTGGGATATACGAAGCTAGCCGTAAGAGTGGAACCACCCGACGACGCGGATGCGGACGACACGAGCGAGCTCATGACCTAGATGCACACCCGGCGATCGAAAGACTCGTGTCCACGCTTTTTTTGCAACTCGGATATCGATTCTTTCGTCACGTCATCTGAAGAATAACGTATCGGCTCGTTCTATGTACATTTCCCATCCTCCTGTGGAGTCCTTCCTCCCTTTCTTCCTCTTCCCTCTCGTCAAGCGTAAATGTGCCAGACAGGAAGAGACCGCGACGAGTGTGGCGGTAATGAGTGATCCACATGGTGCGGTGAACGTGCTTTCGTTTTCTCTCCTCAACGAGCGTTCCCGTTTCTGAGCGCGCACGCGATAAGCACGGAGACTGAGAATGAGCGAGAGAAAATGTGTACGAATGTTTATTTACGGAGGCTCGTGAGAGAGGTCAACGACGAATCCCGTCGCACGCGAATCTCATTTTTTTAGCTAATTATAGTACTTTATACGTATATATGCGGTTACAGACTAGATTAGACGGTTGCAGCTGTCTCGTTTGCACGAACGGATCTAGGATACGAGCCGAGAGCCGAGATGGAATCTGCGAGGGTCTCGAAAGACCGCGTACAGATCGATTCGTCGGTGAATAAACGCGAAATTGTGGAACAAGGGATATCGTAAAGTGCCTGACTAGTGACACCCGTAAACCGTGTATCTCTCGTATCCGATGCAAGCAGAGAAAACGAACAAGCGACCTCGTTCCTAGCGGCGAGGGAAAACTGGAGACTTCGACTCTACGATTACGGATGATATTTTCGAAGCGCGAGAGATCCGCCGGGAGGAAACGTTTAACTTTTAAATAGGAAGAACAACGAGACTCGGTATGCGCGTAATGGGTCGATGTAGCCGCTCTTAATGTACATTTGTAAAAAAAAAAAAAGAATGAGAAATGTGAACTTGAAAAAATAAGTAAAACAAGTCACTCGAGGTTAAGCGACGCATAAATTCGTTGGAGGAAGAAGCAGAGGGAGAAGACGATGGAGAGCCTTCCTTGTGGAATTGAATAATACGAATTAATAGATAAAAAAAAAGGGAAGCAAGCCAGAACCTGCTCCTTCGAGATACCTCCTGAACGATGAACCACTTGTGAGCACCGCGACGGACTAAATCTCGTCGAAGAACAAAAATGGGACAGCGATTTTTTTTTAGCGACTCGAAACTGTTATTTCCAGGAGATGCAGTCATCGAACGCATCTCCCAGTCTCCACTCTTGATCGGAGACCGTTTCGTTACCTTTTCTGATACTTTGTTATTTCATTGTCTACGTGTTTTATTTGGTTTTATTTTTTTTGTTTCGTATGTTTCTTTGATCGTTATATATTATATTGTGCAAGCCCCACTGCCCCTCTTGTTCGTGAAAGAGACACACACTCGCTCGATGCTCGTGACAAAGGAAAAAAAGCTAATTTTCCCGGAATACAGAGGGAGAGGGCCAGATAACGAGCGAACACGCAAGTGCGCGAAATGTTCGTTCCTCGAACCAAACACTGTACGTATCATCTGCGCCCGCCGTGTGAATATTCAATTTCTCCTTGTGATTTGATATAATGCTATTATTGTACTTTTATGATGAACGCGATTATAAATATATACATATATATCTATTACGTTCTTGTATTATTTATTTACATCGATCATATCGATCACAATGACATTATCTCAACCCACTTCTATTAGGTCTTTCATTAATTGCGCAGCAACAAATTTGTACATCAATCGGAAGGTCCCTTATTTGAAATTATTTTCCTAAAATTGGAAGAGCTTTCTTTCGCAATTGCGGAGAGGTTATCATAAAGAAAAAGCAACAGTTGATAATCTTTGTTTATAAAGTCATAAACTGTTTATTATATTTACATTGGAGTCTGCACAAAAATTAAGCAGTGTGGCATCAGATAACGATTTGCCAAATGACGAATTTTTTTGCCGTTTATCAGTAACCGCAACTAATGAAGTAATTGAGAATCGATATAAAAAAGGGGAAAGTCGGAATATGTGAACGCATTCTCGAAGTTTTGCGTATCACAGCAGAGTTGATTGAAAAAAATGTCGAAACTTAAGACGTACTTCTGGGTTTGAGTTCATCGTAGCAGGATCGCAGGAATATGTAGTTCTTCTTCATAGGATTGTAAAACTCGTGTCCTTTCGACCAATCGTAAGAGACTGCGTATGCGAATATTTGTCCATTGTGATTAAAGCAACAGCAGCTTATAGATTGTTCCATGGGCTCGGAGGGCTTCAACTTCGTTCTCGCGTCTTTGTCCCAAAAACTGAAAGTAGCGTCACTTCCTACGGTCGCAAGGGTACCGTGAACTGGATGAAACGCGATGTCGTTCACAGCGTAAATATCTTGATATCCGTTCGGAGCTCCGTTCGAACGATGACACTTGAATGTGAAATTTTCCTTCGGATTTGACGGATTCACGTACTGAATTGCGACGCGACCCTCGACACTACCCAAAGCGTAACCGTTCGGAACTTTTTTCTTGTCGCGGAATATCGCAACGCAACGATGTTGGTACTTCATGGGCGAATCGACGCGTTTAAATTCTTGCGGAGTTCCCTCCAATTGGTAAATTATCAAACCTCTTCCAGCCGTTCCAACTACAGCCATGGGATAGTCCTTTAAAAATGAAATCACAATATAGAAACATATTTTTTTATCTTCGCAGGAGATATGCAGATAATTATACAGTAGATAAATTATACATACAACGTCAGCGCAATAACATCTTTCTGGCAAGTTAATAGTAAGCATCGGATTCGGACTGCGAGTATCCCAAAACTTGAGAGTTTTGTCCCAAGAACCGGTCATCAGACAGGAATAATTAGATCCTTTCACCCAATGACAAGTTTTAACTGGAGCATCGTGAGCAGCAACTTGAATGCTCTGGTTGGAGGCCAAGTCCCAGCACTTTACCATTTTGTCGCAAGAAGCCATAAACACTTTTGTCCCATCCTAAATTGCAAAGTCGTATTCAAATATTTGTTCTTGCGCCAAATATAATATAAAAAAATAAAAGTAATTAGATAAAACTAACGTCACTCCAGCACACATCCAAAATTGGACCACCCATGGTTTGCATGGACTTCGGAACAGTTTTTCCAGTCTGTTCAACCTCCCAGCAGCGTACATTACAGTCCCAGGCTCCAGCGACAAGAAAATTCTGTTGGATTGTTGCTGGACTAAAAGCTAGACAGGATGTCGAGTCGTCGGGAGGAGAAACGACCTCGAAATCCTTCATGGGATTTGCCGATGTCGGAGTACCGCTCCCCAGAGTTCCACTCTGATTGAACATCGTTGAAGCTTTCTGCTACGAACGTCTCAAAAGAACCTGTTAAACACATATTTTTTATAGGTTAAAGGTATCGTGCGAAAAGTAACGTAACGATTTTGCGATTTGCACTCAAATTGCGAGAAATACTTACACAATTCTTCAAGCGAACGCCGGTAAATCTATCGGATTCGTGTCGTCTGCTATTCCGTTTTATATTTGCACTAACAAATTCATACTAACCGGAATTGTTTGTACCCACCGCGCCGCATTTTGCCGGGAAAAACTTTAGACATCGACAATCTCACGACAATCACCTGGAACGTTCATAATCACGTGACCAACTTCGAATCGAGCATTGCGCCTCTTGCGATTAATAACGCAACATTGCTCAAAAAAAATATGATGCAAATTTATTACTTGATTAATTTTTGGTATGATGAAAATCGAATGCTGTGCAAAAATTTAAAATTATTTCCACTTGATACTCGATGGCTTTTCGAATATAGAGAGAGAGAGGAGAGAGCACAAGAGATAAGAGATTATTTTTTCTGCGGTCGATGAATAAAATTCCTGTAGATTCACGTGCGCAGTGGAACGAAATTTTTCAAATAGAACGCGCATCAACGAATTCGTACTCTCTTCTCTCTTTCTGGGACAAGGTAGATTCGCTTCTGGTATGCCGCCATGATGCAGTCCATTATCGCGTTCCACAACAAAAAATGTACTGCGAGACTCAATCGCGAGTGCAAATTGAAAAATACATAAGTACACTGATAATTTCGGTGAATTAAAACGCGCATACCTACGATGTCTCCGTATTTCATTGTTGACGATCTTGAATGAAAGATGGGAGTGAGATTATTTTGACGTTTAGCGTAGGTCTTTATGTCTAGTGAATAATAAGGTTAAAAAATGATAAATTCATAAACATTTTGTGATAAATAGAAATGAGCTACGTGCAGTTAATTAGAAACTGAAAAATCATTGAAAATCAGACACTGGTATTTATAAAATTGTATCATGAAAGAATGGAATTGCAATGAATTCGTAGTGAACGATGCTACGAAAGTAGAGCACTCTGTAGCCAATGGAACCATGAAAGATCCGAATCATAACACACAGCCTAAAATGGAGCCACAAAGAGACAAAGTTCTGTACAATCTTCTGGCGGGTGAGGCGCCGATCGAGCACGATTCGACAGCCGCTGTAACTCCCGTGAATCAAGTGCACATCGCTAAAAATGAATGCAACAGTCAGGCTGACAGCGTCAAAGAATATTCCCAAGGATTGCTCCGATATGATTTTGACGTTGACATTGACGAGTGGAATTGCAAGGAAGCTATCGTTGATCATTCCTCAAAAGTAGAATACCCTGTACAGAATGAGACTGCCAAACACCCTGGGGATATCGATCAAAGAAACGAGCCTCAAAATGATCCTCACTCTGGTGCTACATCTTTGGAGGTCGCTGGAACTCCAAATACACTGACTTCTCTGAATTATCATGTTATTCCAGAAGACTTTATAAACGCACAAAGAGAAGGTCAATATTTGTTTACTTTGTAATTCATTTATATTTTCTTTGTTTGTAATTAAATTTCGTAATGAAAAATATTTTCTCAAATATTTCCTGGCAGGTCTTTCAATGGAGGCAAAAGCAAGACTGAAGAAAAAATATCCATTAACGGAGAACTTCCTTTTGTTCCAAGCACCGAGTCTTTCTCCTGAAGTAAAGTCTTCTATGACCAGATTGTCCATAGAAAAAGATCGATATCACGAGGATATGCAGAATCAATTGGGTACCGGTATAGCTGGGATTATTGCAGCCTTGACAGCTCTCAGAGAGAGAAACAATGTAACAATGAAGGATGTGGAGGAAGCGCTCGAGAGTCTCATGGATGCGGGAAAAATATTCTCTCACTTGCATTATCTGCACGGTGCGAGTAGAAGAACTCTCATTAACACGAGCTCGCGACATTCGGCTGCAAACACTGCTGCTCACCACCACCCCACACACCATATACCATTCGTGCAAGAACCAAGTCGGTTACAAAAGATTAACGAGGTTCACCCCTCCAATGAAATGATTCACAATTGCCACATGAACTCCAATGTTCCAGGCAAGGGTCCAGAAGCAAGGACCAATTTTGGAAATACTCACAACCCAAAAGAACAAACTAGTATGAATTGTTCAAACGAGACTACATCTCAAAGGGTTAAGAGAATGCTGTGTGCCTTTCCAGAGGAAGATACAGAGGCGAAAAAGAAGGTTTGTTAATTTTACATTCAAATTGATCTGAACTTTTAGAATATACACAGTACAATATATTATGGAGATGAAGATATGTGGTATGTGGATGGCTAGTTTTTGAAAATCATTAAGAAAGAATTTTGGGATATTTTTATACATTATTAAAATTGTTTCTTAACTATTTATCACGTTCCAAATATTTTTCTTTAAATATTAACATGCGAGAACGCGAAGCTGCCGATTTACAATTACCCGACTAGTTTATGCATAAAATAAAAAAAGTAACATATGAACATATTTTTCAGAGAGAAACTCCGGACCGTTTTCCAGGCATAGTAGAAATTCTAAAGCAGGCACGCGCTTTGCATGGCGTACACGAGGAACTTTTACTCTCCTGGCCCTGTAATGCCGGGGCCGTCAAACGTTACCAGAAACCTATTATGTTATGGTGGGATTATTGTCAACGAGAATCGATTAACGTGTTCGACGTTACTTTACCGAATTTAAAAAGTTTTTTCATGGAAATATCCAAGGAACCAAAAACATACGAAACTCTCAATGCTTACAAAACAGCTGTGTTATTACTGACACCGGAAAAATTAGAAAAGGATCGATCCTTCACGGAATTTCTTAAAGACATTTCCATCGAATCACGTAAAACGTAATTCAATCTAATTTGATTAGAAATAAAGCTTTTTTATGACGATTTCAAGATTTCATATTTTATTGGCGATCTTCTTAGCCCTCCAGAATTACCAGTGCTGGAAGTTTAATATGGAGAATAAGTTATCCATCAACCATTCGTTCACCAAATATCACTGAAATATATATCGTCATACTAATTTTCGCGCATCTACCGTTATTCGAATACGACTGTAGTCAACATAGCTTTGTACACATGATATCTGCACTTATATATAATCAATGACACTAGTTGACAATTGTAACAGGCTCGTGAATAGAAGCGTGAAAAATCTTTCGTAAATCATGGAAGACATTTTCTAATCCCACATTAATAACAATCATTTAACGTGCGTTAAGTAAATTTCTCCTCACGTCCCATTTGGAAAAATTCCATCGAAAAAACTTTTTGATCATTCTGTTTAGTTTATTGCTTTCGTTGTTTTTTTATATAGTAGAATTAATGAACAGTATGTACATATATAACAAGGCAGCTAAATAAAAATTTATTCAAAATTCTGATTTTTGTTATTTGCTTCGATACCTAACGATAGGCATCGGCATTACGAACATTTGCAGATATTCGTCGGCTAGCTTTTCTGAGCTTTTTTATGAAATTGCGGATCGTCGAAGATTAAGCGTCGCTCCTGAGGTTCGTCCTTGTCTGCCGTGATCATCAATTAAGGAAAACAATTACAAACATACATGATAAAGAGTGCAAATAAAACAAATGGATCGATATGAAAAATTAATGTTAAAAAAGGATATTTGTGAAGTAGCTTGAAAATCCCTGTGCCAACTGGAACAGGAATCCCCATAATAATTGATTCAGAAACGCCACAAATAGCATCTTTCTGTCCATAATACGCAGCATCAAAAAGATGATCAGCTGTTTTCTCAAACTGTAATAATAGTGAATAAAATAAGATAAGATATATTTGAAATTGTATCTAAATCAATTAAAGGTGGACTTGTTTACCGATGCTAAGTTCAGAACAGATTCTTTCATTTTTGCGAGACCCTGACGCGTAATTCCCAAAACTTCGCCTCTGCTCGTCATCAGATCAGCGACCAACATGGGATGTCGTCTATCTATGCTCATTCCATGATTTTCCATGACTAATTTTATTTCCGTCATTATTGTGGCTCTCGCTGCTTCAATTCCCAAAGTCTTGAACACCTTTATAAAAATGAATGGAATATAAATACTTAGCATTTTTTATGACATTAAAGTTACAAGTTTTTACCTCAATAGTATTGTTAGAAGTTGTTTTACAACCCAAAACTCCAGGAGTAGCCATAACTTCTCTCATATTATCACCTTCTACGAAGACTTTGTATCTCGTCTTGCCTGTCGATTCATCATTGTGAATGACAGCACGAGCAACTGTAGGTAAGCCCTAAATAAATTTTGGTAATTAATTTTTTTCATTAACTTTTTGTTTGTTTGAAATTACTTTACTAAACGTACCTTGATGACAATATTTTGAATAACTTCTTTTAGCTGTGATAAAGCGCAGCTCAAACTCTGTTTCATTTGACTGGGATTAACCGTTATTATGGAATCACTTTGTACAACTACGTATTTTGGATTCAACTTCAACTTTGACGTACAGATTCTAAAAAATTTAATAATTTTATAGTCAAAAATATTAGAGTCACATTAAATACATTGAATTACTTAATAACTTGCAACTCACGAGTATCGGATGGAATTTGCATCGACTTCTAGTTTTAATAAGTTGATTCTATCAATGTCGAGTTTTATGAGCAAAAAGCAATCATCTGGTAAATAAACTTCCTCGATGTATTCGGAAACTTCACCCAGCGTCGTTTTTTCTATTCGACCCTTTACCCGGCGAGCGAATTCCGCATCCATGTCATTTTCCTAGAATTGAAGAAATTTCCGAATGAAAATCTAGTAACATTAGAGAAAAATTAAAAAATAATAACGAAAAGTACACGTACAAGAGCAGCAGTGATAATCGGTGTACTAATCTTTGGATTAGCATTAATAATTTCTTTAATTCGTGGTACACCCTGGGTGATGTTCATAGAGGCGACACCAGCGAAGTGAAAAGTTTTCAGTGTCATCTGAGTACCAGGTTCACCAATACTTTGCGCAGCGAGAGCGCCGACCGCGGTTCCTGGCTCTATTTTTGATCGCATATATTTTTCCTTGCACGTGTGGATGAATTCGACCAATTGCGAGACCGTCAGACGTTCCAACTGTAATCTAACTTCCGACTTTGTTGAAAAATTTTGCCGAAGTCGCGTTATTTTGAGTGAAATCATCTTTAGAAAATCTCTGCAACAAACGATACATCATTAATTAAACATTTCATTAAAAATTAATTTCTTATCCCTAAGTACTTACACTAATTCTTGTTTAAATTCTTCGCTAAGGCACGAATATTCATCAGTATTCAATAATTCAGTCGTTGCGTTCAGAACGTCTTCACCATCCAATGGGTCGTCACCCTCGTAAGGAGACTTTGCACGAACGTGATCCAAGACTCTTTTGTAGTCTACAGGACAATCTTTGCCTGAAAAAATTACATGTATGATTTTAAATGTTGTTAATAAAGATGACAATAAAAATTCTCAAAAGATTTTACCCTCCATATAAGTAGGATCGAGACCATCCCCTCCATATAAAAACTGTATTACATCCCCAACAGAATTTCTCACAGTCATATCGTAATGAAGACACAAATCTTCGAGACTCTTGACCAAACGTCGTTGCATGTATCCAGTCTCAGCAGTTTTTACAGCGGTGTCGACGAGACCCTCACGACCTCCCATGGTGTGAAAGAAAAATTCTGTTGGTGTCAATCCCGAATAAAAAGAATTCTGAACGAAACCTTTGGCTGCGGGAACTTTGGAGTGTCGTTCGAAGTGAGGCAAAGCTCGATCCTCAAAACCGTTCGGTACACGATGACCACTTATAGCTTGCTGACCTACGCAAGCTACGAATCACAGGTATTTATTTATTTGTTCATTCCTTACTTTTGTAATAAACAAAATTTAATATATAACAATGATAAATAATTTTCTGGGTTTTTTGAGAATAGATAAAAAGGCGAAAGAGTGCGCAAGGCAAACTCAAGATTTTTTTATCTGACAGTAATAAAATATTTACCTATCATTTGTGATATGTTAATGAAACTTCCTTTACTCCCAGACAGAGCCATAACAAGGGGGCTGTTGCTTGGGTGGAGCTCTTTTAAGCAAGCTTTTCCGGCGTGATCACGAATGACGGATAGTTCTTTCAATATCATTGCCTCGAGAGTCTCTTCCTCGGAGCAACCAGGTTGAAGAGTTAAACGACCTTCTTGTTGTTGCTTGATGTATTCGGTACACTTGGCATAACTAAAAATTCATAATAATTTAAATTGAACGTAAAAGTACTCCTTGTATGTTTTGAGGGAATATTTACACGTACCCAGCCTCCAAAAGTTGGTTCTTTGCACGAAGAAGCCCTTGTCCTGGTGTTACATCGCCGATTCCAATAGAAAACCCTCTGTTCATCAAAAAATCACTGGCTAATCGAGCCAAACGCCACATCGCGATCGTAGCAGCATCCTCGCCCCAATCTCTGAGTAATATGTAAAATATGTTTTGTTTCGAGCCTGAGCCTAGAGTCGATTTGTCCATCGAGCCAGCGATGAGTTCAGAGTTTCGTATAATCACATCTGCAATAATTCATTCAAATATCAAATATGCATTAACTAAAAAAAACTAACATAAGAAAATAGAAATCAATGCTCAAAAGCACTAACATGAATCATTGAAGCATAATTCTTCGTCTCGAGAATAGGCTCGTCCCTTTGTCTTCAAATTCGCTCTTATTTGGCATGCTTTATTAGGACGTAAAATCAAACTGAATATTTGTTTTCCAGTCCAAAGCTGAGTAGGCTTGAGAATCGCTGGCGGAGGGAGATCAATGGTCATTCTCGCATCTGGACCCGCTAGTAGACAACTTGCCAATTGCCAAGCTTGCGATTTATTTAGAAAGGTGTCTTTTTGCGTCAACAGATAACCACCCGTTATAAAATCTTGAGTCGCGGCTATGAGAAGCTCACCGTTTCGAGGGGTTACCAAATTCGATTTGTTCTGAAATAAAAAATGTTTAATGAATTGTTATGTTCATATGTCGAAGTATTACATTTTCTTTAATACTTACTCCCATAAGAACTAATGCTTCAGCTCTGGCCTCTTCTGTTTGTGGCAAGTGGAGATTCATTTCATCACCATCAAAATCCGCATTGTAGGGAGTACAAACGCACTCGTTGAAACGGAATGTTCGATGCTCAAGAACTTTCGCTTTGTGAGCCATGATACTTAGCTTGTGAAGAGATGGTTGTCGATTGAAAAGGACTACATCATCGTCCCTCAAATGACGTTCAACAATATCGCCGTACTATAGATATTATTTATTAATCAGATGCTCAAGTAAGACAATGTTAAAGTTTGAACGAAAATTTACCTGTAGATCTTGAGCTATTTTTTGTCTATTTCCATAGCGTAAGTATTTTTTGAATTGGGTTCTCCCTTGTTGGACAAAATTCGCTCCAGGATGAACATCTGGACCATTTCGTATAAGAGTTTGCATCAATTCTATATTCGATGAATTTACTCTTTCCGGGTATGTTAGAATTTTTGCAACATGGATTGGCACCCCTACCTGAAAAAATCCTCTTTTATTTGCTATGCCGATTTTAATCATAAAAATCAGTCCAATTAAAATAATTTTATTACTTGTTCAATTCGTAAATTTGGATCTGGAGATATGACAGTTCTGCTAGAAAAGTCGACACGCTTTCCTGATAAATTACCTCGAAACCGACCTTGTTTTCCTTTTAATCTCTGAACCAAGCCTCTCCCCGATTTCTTCGGCTATTAAAAAAAATCAATTTATTGTGGCAATTTTGTTTTCTTTTGGCAAACAATAAGATATCAGTAAAATGTATTTTCTTACTTGCATATTTAGAGGAATTCCTGACATTTCGCTGTTAATATAAAGGGCACAATGGAGCTGTAAAAATTCCCAGTCTTCGTTGTACATTTGAACTTTGACTCCACTGTGTCTATGTTTTTGTATAACATCATTGATGAATATTATTTCTGATAGTTTCATTGTAAGATGGTCTTCATTCGTGCCTGCCTTCATATCCGAAACTATACTAGGCCTGATACAAATTGGTGGTACTGGGATTCTTGTTAATATCAAATCTTTTGGTAGACCACAATTCGGATTCATTAACAAAAGAGGCACATCGGGAGCTGGTATACGTTCTAAAATTCCTTGAACCTGAGCAATAAACATTTCATCTATTATACAAATTGTTTTTGAATGCATCGAAAATTGCAGAAAATTATTTCACAAAACGTTTTTAAAAATACAACCTCCAAAGGATTGAGTACATGAACCATCCCAGTCTGAAGTATACTCTCCACTTCTTTGTTCTCTTCTGAGACATTATTGTACTCAGCCAGTTTTTCTTGCACAATGGGATCTGTTTTCTTCTTAGACTTGTATTTTTCATGAACTATCTTCAACAACCCTGCCTTCTTTACTGTTCCATTTATATCTCCACAATTTTGACAGAGAGTTGTCTTTTTAGCCTTTTCCAATATTTGTTTTCTTAAAGCTTTTCTACTGAGATAGCCCAAATTAGGATTCAAGACACGTCCCAGGTAAGACTTTTTGTCAGCTTTTGGGAGCATTACGTGTGAGCATTTCTGTAATAAACAAAATTATTTTCTTAATGTTTTCTTAATTTACTGAGTAAACAAAACTCTTACCTTGCATATTGTTTGTAAAATTCCAATAATCGATCTAAAATAGCCAACATGGAAAACTGGTAATTCCAGGTCGATATACCCATAATGTCCAATACATTCGTTGAGTGATTTTCCACATGTTCCACAAGGACTACTGTTCGAGCAGATTCCCTAGTGATATACAAAATATATTTTTTCTAGGTTCCATTTAAAAATTGGCTGACAGTACTCTCAGTACATCGATTGCGACAGAATTTCAGTACTGTCAGTCAATTTTTTAACATAGTCCTAATACTTTTCAAAATTTTTAAAATAACAATACCATTCGCTTGTCTAAAACACCAAAGGGTCGTGGTGTATGTTGGTTATCTTGATTGTATAGATTTTTTGCCACAACATGAATGTGAGCTTGACGCTCCATGTTGTGGCGACTGTCCACACCGAAAGAGACATGAGATCTAAAATTAAAAAAAAAAATATGCACACATCTTTCAACAATTATAATTTTTTCTTGTTAGAGTAAATGTAAAACACTCATGTACATTTTCCTCGCTACATCAGTTTCTCTGTATTGTTCCTTCACCATTTTGAGGTTATCTTAAACCGGTAACGGCGTATTGTTCCCAAATGGTACGATGACAATCACTCTTTCACGTATAAAAATGAAATATTGAACATATTATTAATTATTGAGACACATATGTCGAACAATATTGTTTTGTCGAACAGTGTGCGATCAGAAATCAGTAAAAAATTAGAACGATGACAACAATCATGTGCAGTAGCCAACTGAAAATGAGAACCACGGTGCACAGATTCCATGACAGCAAGGGCACAAAATACATATGTAGGATATAAATGGCACAATGTGATCGTGGAAGGTGAAATTTCTTATTTTTTATGAAGCATGGGGCTCAAAAATACATAGTTTGAGTACAAAATGATAACGAGTCAAAAAACAACGTGACATCTGATCATAATTTTCAAAGTGAAGTGACCTTGAATGAAATATATACCAATATGTCGAATACAAATGCGGAAAAGTGCCAGGATTACGGCGCGAGAAAAGAACCTGCGAAAAGTGATGCACAAGCTCAAAAGGTTCCACAGGATGAAGTCGAGTTGCCATCAGATGATAAACAACGTAAGGAATAATGTATTTTTAATATGTATATGTTTGATGTAAAAACTTATGGAATATACGACGTGTATCGGACATTATTCTTGTGATGAAAAACCGACACCGTGGTGAGAGCTGCGCGTTCATGAATTAGCGCATTCCACTTGCGACTGCAAAGCCTTGTCCCGTCGTGTTCGTTGCATGCGATCATGATATGTTGCGGTCGCATGTGGAATCCACTTAATTTTCCGGCAAATTTTTAAATTATAAAATCTTTTGAGATATCTTTTATATCATATATATTTACATATGAACTGATTCGTTATTTCAAGCCTCGGAAAAACCAAAGAGAACTTCTGCTAAACGAACACGAGAGTGGAGACAACGAGTAAAACTAAGAGTAGCAGCGGAAATAGCGGCAGCAGCTGAGAAGGCAGCCTTGGGTAATATTTTCAATGCTACATAATAATGTTAATAAAGTTGGGTTCGGGGGTAGTTACGATGAATTTATTAAACGAAGGATTTTTAAAATATGTATAATCTCTTGTTCGTTGTTGATACGCCGGAAACAAACGCAGACAAAAGCTCGAACAACCCCGTGAAAGAAAAAACTCCGCCCAGACCTATAATATTTCCTTCTGAGGAAACGCGACGGTGGCATCAAGCGCTACTCGCTAAAAAGAGGGCGAGTTCTAGTTGCAACGGTAACATTCAAGACCGCGTGCAGCCCGTGCAGCCCGTGCAACCCGTGCAACCAATACGGCACAACAAAGATCCGCTTTCGCAAGAAGAAATCCCCCAGGAAGTGATAGTGGAATCAGGGTCGGAAAATGATGGACCACGTAAGTGATCGATATTTTAAATAAAAACATGAAAAACGTTGCTGTTTGATTCACATCAATAAGTCAGAGATAGATGCGAAATAGATTTACCATTTTGTCAAAGATTTTTTATATTTTCCGAAGAACAAGATACATGTAAATAATTATATATTACACTTTTGCTTCAAGATAGAACAATTTGAAAGTTAGCATTTCGCGGAAATTCATATATTTTCTGTAGAACTGAAATTTTGTTATTCGATAACGGGTGGACTGAAACGTGCGTGTAAAATTTTTATATAAGCGCGGCAAATAAAATTTACATATAAAAAATTTCAGTTCATTGCGCAGGCGTAGCGTCAGAGGCTCTCATCGCAAGGCTCCGTAAAGAGCCGCTCATTTTCTCATAAATTTCTTATCACTTTACAACCGTTTTGCCGCACACCTATTTATTTGTATTACATAAATTTTTTTTAACTAAAAAACTATGAAAATCATAAGCTCATTTATAATAGACAAAGAAAAGTAAAATAGAAAAATACCATCTCTTTCAAATGAAGTATGCGCTTTTCGAATCGGTCGGTGGTGCTACCTATAAAAACACGAAGTATCAAAAACCTCACGCGCGTTGCAAAAAAATTTTTTTATATCGTTGCATAAATGAAATAAACGATCCTGGCACCGATTAATCTTAAAATAAAGAAAATTACATTATATTAGGATAGTTTTTGTTTGCTAAAAATTACATGAAATATTTTACTACATAGATTTTCAATCTCTCGATCATAATTCCGAAGTGAGGTTAGGGACACATACGATTACAACGCTACAGCGGGATCATCGTTAATCCTGTAGCATTTGTACAATCTGTCGTACAATTGGAAGCCAGTTTCAACACTTTTCTCTAATCTGACCACAGATCCAAGAGTGTTCGCAAAAGATTTTCTGTTTATAATTACTATTTAAAAGCTCGGGTGTAAGAATTTTATAGAACAATTAGTGATTTAATGCGTGTAATCCATGAATATCAATACTGTATTGTTTTCGGAGCACGGAACTCGAAGTAAAAACAGTTCCGCAGATAGTTTTGTAAACCGCTACCAAAACGGCTTCCCAAAAAAAACCGTCAAAGAACATGGCGGAGCCAGATGAATTAGAGGTGAGTTGGTGAAAGTAATTATTGACAAATTCACGATGGTGCTAAATATCTTGTGGCAAACTTTTTCTTGTCCAGTCGTTCAAAAGACCGCTCCACGTTTTTCTCGGAAAAAAAATTGAGACTACGTAAAAAAAAAAGAAATGGAAAGTCGTACTCTATTCTCCTTTCAACAGGGAAATATGAGGTGTAAATCTAGTTTTCTTTCAATTATTTCGAGAAAAATGTGAATCTGTTTTTTGTTGACCTTTTTTTACTGACAATATAGTCAAGAGAAATCAAAAACATTCCCTCAATGACTGAGAGACTGAGAAATTTGTTCAATCTAACGAGAGCTTGCTTTTTTTCAGAATATGGTCTTGAGTTTCCGAGTATCTGAACTTCAGATGCTTTTAGGATTTGCAGGTAGAAACAAATCTGGTAGAAAAAACGAACTTCAAACTCGAGCTTTGGAACTTTTGCGTCTACGTTCTCATCCAGTTCAAGTGAAAATACGTGAACTATATAAAACTATACAGTATGCATTATTTAACACAAAGTTATTGACAATGAACAATGAAAAGAAATAATTTACTAACTGTAAAAATGTTTCTTTACAGAGCTGATCAACTAGTGGCTCATCAAATGTATGGACAAGGCAGTGCCACGGGAGAGCCGCAAATGGATCAAAATTTGCATCAAAGAACAGACGACACCAGGTAATGAAACTACTTTTTATTATGTTCATTTTCTGGTTGGATTTTCTATATATATTCATAAAATTACAATATCTTTATCATTTATTTGAATAAATTATCAAAATTAACAGGCAGGGACATGCCCAGCCATGGGTTAGAGCGATGCGATCGATACGACAGACTCCTTCCAGTCAACCTACAGTCTCTTCTGGAAAGGATCTGCCACCTGCTCATCAAGCATCTTTACCACAATCTCAAGTTGGCAGAACCAATCCTGTATATCAGCCACAAGGGTACTCGAGTGTACCACAACAGGTAAAATTTCAGATCTCTGTATACAACATATAAAACAATATTGATTCGATCGTCCATTTAATAATTTAATAATTATTAACCATTATAATCGTCAAATTATATTCAAGTGATAAATTTTTTGTTTTTCAGCCTCGTGGAAATGCTGTTTACCCACCATATCCATATCCAACAAAAGTGATGCCTCAACCCCTACAGATTCAACAACCTACTCAATATCCGGTTCATCCGGACGTCAGATTAAAGAAACTGCCGTTTTTTGATCTTCTCGCTGAATTGTTGAAGCCATCTAGTCTGGTTCCACAAGGTTCCATAAGGCTACAGGAAAACTCTTTTGTATTTCATTTGACGCCGCAACAATCGACTGATATTGCAAGTTCACGAGATTGTCGTGCTGGAAGCAAGATGGACTATACTGTACAGGTAATTTCATATTTGCAATAATCAAATATTAAAAAAACCTAACAAAGATTTAAAATTATTGTAATCTTACAGGTGCAAATGCGATTCTGTTTACAAGAAACATCGTGTGAGCAAGAAGATTATTTTCCTCCGAGTATTACTGTCAAAGTTAATGGAAAATTGTGTCCATTACCGGTAAGTGCTCATTGAATCAGCTTCACAAAAGTTTTCTTCAGAACCGTAATATTGTTCTTCGATGTTCAGAATCCTATACCAACGAACAAACCAGGCGTGGAGCCTAAGAGGCCACCGCGACCAGTAAACATCAGTCCACTCGTTAAATTATCGCCAACCGTTGGAAATAATATCCACGTAACGTGGTCAGCAGATTATGGAAGAAGATACGCGATCGCTGTATATCTCGTGAGGAAACTCAGCAGTTCGGAGCTACTTGCGAGATTGAGAAGCAAAGGAGCCAGACCGTCCGAGTACACGAGAGGCTTAAGTAAGTTCTTATTTTGATATAACATCAAAATAACATGAGAAATAAATAGCTGCAAGTCACATCCTAAAAACATGATTATTAAAAAATAACACGATGTATTTCCATCGAGAATGCAAAGCTACATTTTTTCTCTTTAGTGATCTACATTTTGTATCTAGCCGCGTTCAAAAATCTGAAACAAATAATGAATTATATTTCATTTTTCAGTAAAAGAAAAACTGAATGAAGATGCAGACAGTGAAATCGCGACGACGTCTTTGCGAGTTTCTCTTGCCTGCCCGTTGGGAAAAATGCGAATGAGTACTCCATGCCGAGCGTCGACATGTTCGCATCTCCAATGTTTCGATGCCTCGCTGTTCCTTCAGATGAATGAACGAAAACCGACTTGGAGCTGTCCAGTTTGTGATAAGCCGGCGCTCTACAATCACCTCGTCATCGATGGTTACTTTCAAGAGGTTCTCAATTCACACCAATTATTACACGATGTCAATGAAATTCAGTTGCTTCAAGATGGTTCTTGGGAAAACCTAGTCTTGAAGAAAGAAAAAGACAAAGAAAAGACAGAAACGAAGTTAGAAACGAAAAAGCAACGAAAGCGAGATGTCGACACAGTCGATTTGGGTAACTATCTTATTTGTGTTTTAGATTGATCTAAGTAAAAAAATTTTGTTTACTACATTGATTTTTTGTCTTGTGCACAGATGAGACGAGTGCTCTGGAAGACTCGCCGACTCCGGAGGAGAAAAAACGTGCGGTCGTTATAGATTTGATATCGGACACTGATGGGGAAGAAGAAGACTCAAACACAAAGCAAAACTCAAATAAAAAATCCAGCCAATCCTCACCTAAGAAAAGCCAATCGAGTACACACGGTGACATCAGCAGCACCAGTGATTCGCCAGAACTCATGATCATAGACTTGGAATAACAAAACCATTCCGTAATTTGCCTTTAATTTTGGCATACCATTGTACAAGAACCGAAAAGCCTGCGAACATCTCACAAAATGGCTAATAAAAAATTTTTAACCGCATATGAATCATATTAAGTAATCATCAGTATAGCCGTAAAACCAAAATTAATTAATAATAATTACAATAATTATAATAATCGGGATACATTCTGAAGTCATTAACGTTCGCTCGTCGATTGTTCTTCATCGTCGTCGTTATGACATTTAAGTTATAAAATATCGGTGATGAAAATATTTTTATCAAAGTACTGAGCCGATATTGCTTTTTTGTGGAAAGTCGATTTATGCGAATAAGATATGGAACTGTTAGAAGAAAATGAGGAGTCGCCTCCTGTTACAATGAAACGCGATTATCTCGATGCGAAATTCAGTAGCGACGAAGAGGAGGAAATAAGAGGTTGTACATTTTGTTTACATCGCGTGCCTGCGTTTCCTTTTTCGAACCTTAAATTACTGTAATTCAAAACAATAATCAGGTCACATACAGCGACAATTAGAAGAAAAGTCTCAGTTAAAATATACGTACGACGATCGATCGTTGAATAAATTGGTGAGTTCGAGAAATTAATTATTAAATTGTAGGTACACCGAAAGAATTCGAAAAAAGTAAAAAACATTGGAAAATAAAATTGTATTTTTTTTTTATTTTAAAATCCGTCAATCCTCAGGTTGGATTTGTGAAACGTTTGACGACTCTAGGCAATCTGACTGAAGACGATTGGAATGAGAAATGTCATTCCAACATAAAAGAATTTTTCACTGATCCCCGAAAAACTATGCTCACGATATTTTTCCGTGGGACCGTTTTAACATCGGAACTGAACATTCCGAAATTACCCGCTCCAGAATTTGCATATTTTATTCGGGAATATTCGCTAATGCTGACTGTTGAAAATTTTCATGATAAGGTGATTTTTGGTACTGTAAATGAGAATGTCGAGGCGACCATTCTCAAAATTACCTCAAATTTATTCGCTCCAACGTTGTTCGAGATTAAAAATTGGCCGGACAGTATCCTTTATTATTGCTTCCGAAATATTTTCTTTTTCTTTGTTTATAACGTATATTTTCCTCAACTCGAAAATCGTAGGCATAAAAGCTGACTTTTGCTCGAGTCTTCACACATTTTTGGGCAACGTTACAGACCTTAGATACAAAATGCTTGGCCTTACTGTAATATATTTGCCATTGGAAGTAATAGACAAAACCGTGGAGGACGTAAATACTGATAAAGAGCTCGCGAAACGTCTCGAGGGAGTCGTCGTCCAATGGACGCAACAAATTCGACTGGCTCTTGGCGATCAAGACCAATCAACCCCTCACGAACTTTTGTGTCTCAAGGACGAGTACGATTTCTGGGTTTATCGCTGTGAGTTTTAAAAAATTATTTAAGGCTCGACTTTTTTTATTTATTTTTATTTAAAATCATCGATTTTATAATTAATTAATTAATTAAATAATTGATAATTCTCTTGCAGATGAAAATTTGTGCGGATTGCACCATCAGTTGCAGGATCCTATTGTTGAACATTTAGTAAGATTGTTGACGTTCAATCAGTCGACGTATATTAGACAATTTATCACACTGATGGAGGAAATAAATCATGGAATGATCGAGTCGAAATCCAATATAGAATTTCTTCGACTTTTGAAGAAACCTTGCGCAGAGCTGAACGAATGTACGGATCCAGATTTTATAAGCGTTCATCTGAAAAAGATTCTTCACTTGTTTCGAGTTATCTGGCTCAATTCGCCATTCTTCAACAAGCAAGAACGAATAACGAATCTCTTCATTGCGTTTCACAATGAAATAATCGTTCTTCTGAAAAGTTTCGTCGATTTCAGAGACGTCTTCTCTGGTAATTCTAGAAGGAATATGCGTTTGTTTACGAGATCCATCGAAGCTTGTCAAGAATACAAGAATTTATACGAAAAGGTTTATACAGCTTATCATCATGTACTAAAATTAATGAATAATCATTAAATCAAATATTAATGGAGGTTTAGATAAATCAGAAAAAATTTTCAAGTTTTGAAAATTTTTAAAATTACTTTCGGTACAAAATTTATAAATATTGATCCAGAATACGTTAAAACAAAAAATTAAATTATTTCAAAAATTGCACAAGAAAAAGGAATTAAGAACGAAGCAGATAAAATTTCATTTTTTCAATTGTACGCATGTTGTTTTATTCTTTATCGACTCCAAAACTGATCAGTGAGCATTTTCTTAGTTAGAGTACAGAATTTATTAGATCATGCTGTGATCCTGTTAGCTCTCATCACTTTGGAGCAACTTATGACGAAAGTTAATTTTAGTTGGATACAAACGATTTACAGGGTGAGGGGTTGATTAAGCTTGTTTTTGACAGTTTTCCGATGCTCATAATAATTACACCGCAAGCTCGTGGGACCTGAACAAGGATACGATATTTCGTCACATAGACACCTTCATCGCTCGTTGTTACGACGTTATCGAAATCTGTCAGTCTATGATCGATTTCGCTAGGTAAAAAAGCATCAATGAATAATTTTTCGAGACTTTATTAAAAATTAAGCAAATTAATTTTTATTTCAGAATGGACGAAACAACGGAGATCCTTCCCCCACGTTTTGGTGGCACAAAGGGCCAAGAATTCGAAAAAAGTTGCCACAAAGTGGAAAAACTATTTTTCGAATATTTGTACGAAGTGGAGATGAAGGTTGATAAGATATTAGACGTCCAAGATCCTACCTGGTACGACGATATGTTTTTGTTTCGAAGGCACATGAAGGACTTGGAGATCAATATTCAAAATTTAGTCACTTCGATATTCGCCTACGTACAAAACGTCGAGGAAGGAATCAGCAGCCTGTATGGACTTCACGTTTACATGAACAGAGAGAATTTAATGTCACTCTTCGATCGGCAAACGACTTTGGTGAAATTTTTTAAGTCCTTGAAGAAATAATTTTTTTTCATATTAATTTTCATAGTATTTTCATATTACATAAATGCTAATAAGTAATGTTACACATAATTTTTATCTAGGTATGGAAAATGTTTGGCGACGAGATTCAAAACACGAAGCGAGAAATCGTCGAGCAACAGGAAGAATATTCGTCGTTGGGTCCTTATTTTTCAGCTCGAGCTCTGAATCTACGCTGCAGAACCAAAAGACTGGAATGCCTGAAGAAAATGTTCATGGAAGCTTCTTGGATGCCACATTGTAGTATGAGCGAGGAAACTTACCATCAGTACGAGACGGTCGTTAACTGGACTGGAGAAGCTTGTGCAGGAATTTTTCACAAATGGATCGAGGACGTTGGACATGATTTGATGAGTCGTCTAGATCTGTACCTGATGAAACGACGACCTGACAGAATTGGTCTTTTAGAATGCAATATCGATCCGTCCATAGAGATTTTGTGTCGGGAGGCGCGTTACTGGTCTGCTCTGAGATTTGACATTCCCGTTCATATTCAAGTGATTAACACCAAATGGGAAACGTTGCAATTCGTTTATGAAAGCGTTTTTACCGTCGTTAAGGCGTACAATAAAATTCTCGAGGGTAAATTGCTGTTTGGAATAAATAGTGAATGAAATAAAAGAAGAAATAGAATTAATCACATTTTTTTATTTCAGCATTATCGCCAGAAGAACGAGCTCTCTTTCGAGACTTGATAAAACAAATGGATCATAAAATAAAGCCGGGTTTATCGAAGCTCACCTGGAATTCACATTTGATAGATGCTTACATAAAAGACTGTTTTGCAACAACTGCACAAGTCGGTTTTTTAATTATTAGGAAATTGAATGACCTAAATGCTTGTTATCCCTATTATAAATTTATTATCCTTCAGCTTCAAGAATTTTTGGACATATATAAAAAATCTAATCACGAAATGACAACAATTTGTGAGATTATATGCAACACTCCCATCATAAAAATCAAGCCGAATTATATTTACACACTGCAGGAATTGGAGGGTGATTTGAAAACCGTCAGGTATTTTGAATTAAATTTTTTATTTGTGTTCACGTTTGAAGAGATTGGAATAAAATCATCAAATTCCAGTGCTGATATTTATGGTGAGATTCGACAAAATTATCATACGTTCCTCCAATATGTATTTGTAATTTTCGAGGGTTTTCAATCTGTAATGGAAGAAGTGAGTTGAGAGAAGTTAATTTAAATTACACTTTAATATTAATCATTGATATCAAGAGTGAAAAATTTTATAAAATTTTTGTAGTATACATCAGAGTGGAAAATATTTCTGGAAAACATGGACGCACTCCTGGAAGAAGCGTTCAAGACTTGTATAAAAAATTCTTTGAAAGTAATGTTTGAAGCTCTCCATGGCGATGGAACGTCAGTTCCTTCACCGTTGCTGCTGCTGCAAACTGATTTGATAGAAAACAAAGTAATTTTTCAAATATTTTTCTTCTAATGTATATCTAAAACATAATAATTATACACAATATCATAAATCCAATGATATGATACTTTTATAATTTTTTCAGATTCTCATCTCGCCACCTTTCACCGAGATTGCTGCATTTGTTGCCAACGTACTGGACGAACTTCTCGAAAAGATTAAATCAACCTCTCGAATAATCGAGAGATTTAATTTACAGTATGAGGACATGGAACCATTCTGGGTCATCTTTTCTCGTGACGAATCGCTGAAAACCATTCAAGAAAATTTAAATAATGGTAATACTTTTTACATTGGACACTATATTTATTTATTTTAAGTGCAGGAAATAAATGTTCATCTGTAAATTTTGTTACACTTTATTTCAATTAAGTAATTAATTTTATTTGTTATAAATATATTTTAGAGGCCGCTGGTTGTTTCGTCCAGCTGCAGGCCTACGAAAAAACGTGGGAACCGTTCAAGAATATGTGGGAACTGAACAAGGATTTATTCATTCAAAGGTTCAGTTTATTGACAGTCATCAAAAACAATTTAATTATTTAATGATGAAAACAAAATTTTCATTTGGGAACTGGAATTGAATATCGAATCTTTGATTAAAGAAATTTTTTGAAATAGTTTTTAGTGTAACGATCGTTATCCCTCACACTATTCTTGCGACTTAATTTTGTATGCATACTCTTAACAGATACGAAAAGCTGAAACCAACCGCTGTTAATTTTGATTCCGATATCGGAAGATACGCAGAAGTGGCGAACAATGTTCAAATGCAAGAAACGATTGTAAATATTCATTTCGTCGAGGTGAATTCCGATCGACTGAAAGCCGCTATCATCGAACAGTGCTCCATTTGGCAGCAAAAACTGATCAATCTTCTTCAACGAATGACCGAAGTTAAAGTCGATCACGTATATAAATACATAGCAGAAAATGCAAAACAGTGAGTTTTCTGTAAACAAGTTTAATAACTATTCGTTTTTTACATTTGAAAATAATAACTGTTTAATTTTTTTAAAATTTAATTTTAATTTTTTTTAAATTCAATTTTATTTTTTTTTAAATTAGAATGAGCAAAGAACCAACTGACCTCGTTACAATGCAAAACATGCTGAAGTTATTTAAAAGACTCCGTGCCGAAATCGAGAGCGAAGAAGACGAATTTCCAAAGATACGTGACCAATATCAAACACTTGGTGAGTGTACTAAATATTGTTTTGAAAAAGGAAGAGATATTAATAAAATATTGTAGAAAAATACGAGGTTCCGATGACATTCGAATTCAAGCGCAAGGTGAAGGATATCGACAGATCCTGGGCTGCTTATTGCGAGTCGTTGAATTCGTGTGAAATATCACTACTAGACTTGAAGGTATTGTTACGATAAAATTTGTTAATAATTTGATTTTTCATTTAATTGTTTGATCATTTTTGAAACAAGGAACAATTCAAAAGTCAACTTTTGGAGAGAGCGATGATATTCAAAGGTGATTCCATTGGATTTCTCAATAGATTCTATCAGGATGGTCCATTCACTTCTGACTGGAAAACAAAAGGTAAAAAACATTACTTATTTAAATCCACCTATTATCAAGGTGTTTCGGTATCACAATATGGATCAATACATATAAAATACACAGAGATTTAAAAAACGATACAGAAAAGATATTAAAATTAGAATTAATGTTTATTATTATATTTCGTTTAATTATAATTAAATTTTTAATTTAATGGAATAAATAAATAATTATTTATTCCATTTGTTATAGATGCTTTGACTTGGTTGGTAAATTTTCGTCGTGACTTCGAAATGCTTCGTGATACCGAAAATCAGCTTAAAACGAATCTCTCGATCTTCGGAATCAATCAACCGGTTTCTGTTGAATTGAACAAAGTGGAAAAAGTAAGATCGACTGAAATAAATGTATTCATCGAATAAAACTTCATTAAAATCTTTATCCAAGGATTTCGCAGCGATCGAGCTCGTATGGACTTTGACTAACGAATGGGACGTCATTTGGGCGGATTATAAAATGAAAAATTTTTGGGAAATTGATATCCAAGAAATGGACGATACGGCGAATGTACTTCTCCGGAAATTAACTAAACTCACCAAACAATTGGCTGAAAAAAATTGGGAGATTGTCGAACATTCAAGGTGAATTGTCGTCCGAAAATGAATCTAAAAAAAAGACAAAGAAAAAGTAATTTATTGTGTTAATTCATTAATTTTAATTAATTTTAATTTGTTAAAAATTAATTTATTTATGAAGATCACGAGTAGACACGTTTCGTCGGACCCTGCCTCTGATAACGGATTTAAAGAATCCAGCTCTCCGAGACCGCCATTGGAAAATGGTCAAAGAAACCGTTGGATGCGATTTCGACGAACATTCGGAGGATTTCACCCTGAGTGCACTGGCTGAGATGCGACTGCAAAATTTTGCCGAACGGATCAGCGAGATTTCAACCGCGGCGACGATGGAACTTGCCATTGAAACGGTATCAATAAATAATATGGCAACAATAAAAATATACTCCTAATATTTGATTTGTTCATCAGAGCTTAAAAAATATCATAAAAATTTGGAAAATCATGCCCATCGAGTTGGTTCCTTACAAGCGGAAAGGAATTTTCAAATTGAAGAGCGTGGATGACATAACTCAAACTTTGGAGGATCATCTTGTTCAATTGTCTGCGATGAAATCAACAAGGTTATTTTCAATTTAATATTAAAAAAATTATTGAACAGTAATAAAGTGTAATAAATATTCATTGAATTTTTCAGTTTCGTCGAACCGTTCATGGCAGAGGTCGATTATTGGGAAAGAGCACTGTCAACTATAGGAGAAGTTTTAGAGATGGTGTTCTTTGTTCAGCGAAGTTACACCTACCTCGATAATATATTTAACGCAGAGGACATCAGGAAGCAACTACCCAAAGAGACTCACGACTTCGATTCCCTCAGTGAGACCTGGGAAAAGATAACGTCGACCATGGCAGAATCTGGATTAGCGTTGGTTGCTTGTCTCGAGCCACGTGCGTCTGCTGCAATATATTAGATAAAAATATGTATATGTGCGTTTATTTCAATTCATTTTTGATTTTGATTTTAAAGCTCGTTTGCTCGACACCTTGAACAGCATCAATGAACAGCTTGAAAAAATTCAACGCGCTCTTGAGCAATATTTGGAAACGAAGAGACACATATTTCCCAGATTTTATTTCATTTCCAATGATGACTTACTGGAGATTTTGGCTAACTCGAAGAGACCGGAAGTCGTGCAGAATCATATTACGAAACTTTTTGAGAACATCAAATATCTCAAGCTAGTTAAAGTATGAAAAAATCAATTGGAGGAAGAAAATAAAATATGATCGATTTGAATTTTTCTGCTCTAGGCTGTCACTGGAAAACAATTGGCAGAAGGAATGATTTCGAAGGAAGAAGAGTACGTTGAATTTTTGCAGCCAGTTTTATTGGATGGCCAAGTAGAAATCTGGCTCTCCGATGTTGGTGAGAAATCAATGTGTTTTATAAAATACCTTTTTGTCTGTTATGATTTGGAAATTTTTATTTTTTATCGTCTCAGAGAAAGCCATGCAAAGCACTCTCCGAGAAGTTCTGAGGCAATGTCGTGCCGATCTCAGAAAAATGCTTCGAAACCGCGAAAAATGGGTAAGAGAATGGCAAAGTCAACCAGGAATAACAGCCACGCAAATACAGTGGACCAATGATTGTACGCGAACATTACTTCATTGCAAGCAAGTTATTAATCCTCACGATTTAAAATTAAAAAATAAATATTTTAAATGAAAATGATATTCATTCTTTCGTCTCAGAAGAAATGAAAGTATATCACAAACTGATTGTAAACGTTTTTTTCTATAGAGTTTTAGAATCTAAAAAGCCACTGAGCAAATTGAAGAAGAAACAAAACCAAGCATTGTATGAGTACTCAGAAGCCATAAAGGGAAATTTGAATAAATTGCAGCGTCTAAAATTTAAAGCTATCACTGTAATAGAAATTCACGCGAGAGACACCATCGAAAAATTGTACAAAAATAGTAAGTACTATAAAAAAATACATGTTGAAAAAAAAATGTTAAATTGTTAAATAAAAAATATAAAAATTGCCAACAGATTGTCGAGATGTTTCGAGCTTCGAGTGGTTATCCCAATTGCGATTTTACTGGGACAAGGATATTGACGACTGCATAATCCGACAAACCAACACTTATTTCATTTATGGTTACGAGTACCTGGGGAATACGGAACGTCTCGTCATAACGCCTCTGACTGACAGGTTGTTAAATTATTTTCTCGTTTGTTTCATCCGAAACTTATCCAGGCCTTGTAAATTGTAGATGTTACATCACGTTGACAACAGCTCTTCACCTGTATCGGGGTGGAAGTCCAAAAGGTCCTGCTGGAACGGGTAAAACAGAAACAGTGAAAGATCTTGGCAAAGCTCTGGGATTCAACGTCATCGTCCAGAATTGTTCCGATGGTTTGGACTACAAAAATATGGGAAAACAATTGTCTGGTTTATCACAGACTGGAGCATGGGGTTGCTTCGATGAATTTAATAGGTAAACATTTTTTTATTAGACAATGTACAAATAATTGAAAAAATTATTTTTCGAATAATTAATTGTAAAAAAAATATGTACAGAATTCATGTTTTTTTAGCTCATTCATTATTTTTGAATCGTTCAAAATATTTCACTCAAATCATTTTAATTATAAATGTGTGTTAACTGCATGGATGGATTTTTTTTCCAGAATCAATATTGAAGTACTTTCCGTAGTGGCTCAGCAAGTTCACTCTATACTGACAGCTCTGTCTCAGAAGTTAACCAGATTCGTCTTTGAGGGAGAACAAATATCTCTGGTGCAAACTTGCGGAATTTTCATCACCATGAATCCAGGCTACGCCGGCCGTACCGAGTTGCCGGACAATTTGAAATCAATGTTTCGTCCGATCTCAATGATGGTCCCTGACAGTGGGATGATCGCCGAAATCAATTTGTTCGGCGAGGGATTTCAGAACAGTCGGATTCTTGGAAAGAAGTTAAATACCAAGATGCTATAATCGAAAAATATTTTCGAAAATATAGAAAAATTATTTTTTTATAATTGATATAATTGTTTTTTATAATATGATAATTGATTTTTTACAGATATTCACTCTGTACACTCTGGCACAACAACAACTCAGCAAGCAACATCACTACGACTTTGGTCTACGAGGAATTGTATCGTTGACGCGTTATGGCGGAATAAAACGACGGCTTCATCCCAATTTATCCGCTGAGGAGGTATTTTTGTTACCGATTTTCATTTTTATTTTTATTTTTATACCTACTTAGAATTTTAATAAAATACAAGAACAATTATAAAAATAATTACGATACAATTTGTCATTCCACTCAAGAAGAAACGTTTTGTATTTCAGATAATTATCCTCGCAATAAATGATTTGAACAAAGCTAAACTAACTTCTTCGGACTTACCGCTCTTCATTGGCATAATATCTGATTTATTCCCTGGGATAGACGTCGTTCCCATCGACTATGAAGAATTCGTCAATTGCATAAAGCAAGAGGCATTGAAATTAAAGCTACAGGTCAGGATTTAGCTTGATTAAAAAACCAGAAATTTTAACTTACTCAGACATGTTCCACATTGACGGATCCAACATTTAGCCCGTCCCTATGATCATTACGAAAGTGATCCAACTCCGAGAAACAAAGCTCTCGAGACACTCAACGATGATGGTTGGTCGATCCTGTACGGCTAAATCCGTTACATGGAAATTACTCAGAAACTCAATGACTGCCATGAAAACTGAAGGAAAATCAGGATTTAATGCCGTATCGGATTACCCAATAAATCCAAAATCTTTGAGTCTCGGTGAACTCTATGGAGAATATAATTTGGCCACAGGAGAATGGTCCGATGGAGTTTTATCTTCGATAATGAGGAGAGTCTGCGCTGGTAAGATAATTCGTGGCTTCTTTTCTTATTTGCAAAAACTATTTTTGCTAAATTTTTCCAGAAAATAATCCCGATGAAAAGTGGATCTTGTTCGACGGACCTGTAGATGCTGTTTGGATAGAAAACATGAACAGCGTGATGGACGACAATAAAGTTAGTTGAAATATGTCAAAGGAACTTCAATTAATTAAAAACATTATTGTAAATATGATTTTAAAAATGTGGTAATTTTTTTTAAGGTTTTAACGCTCATCAACAACGATCGCATCGCGATGCCGGATCAAGTTTCACTACTCTTCGAAGTGGAAGACCTCGCCGTTGCTTCTCCGGCCACTGTCTCTCGTGCGGGAATGGTTTACAACGACTACAAAGATTTGGGTTGGCGTCCCTATGTTGATTCATGGTTGGAGAATTGCAAAAAGCAACCGGAATTCATTGAACAAGTATTTTATAAATTGATACAAAATATGAATAAGATTATTTTGTGAGGAATTTACAATGTACAATTTTTCATAAAAGATGAACGAATTGTTTGACCGCTACGTAAATATGATCCTGGAATTTAAAAGGCTCAAATGCACCGAAATAATTCCCATTCTCGAATTAAATGGAGTCCAGTCGTTATGCAATCTTCTTGATATTTTTGCTGTCTATGAGAATAATGTCGAGTTGGGAGACGACGAGGATGTTTTTATTCTCATGTGCAAGCTCTGGTTTCTTTTTTGGTAAACTATTTACACTACAATTTTTTATATCTGTTTAAAAATAGACTTAAAAACATTTTTTTTGTTCAGCATGATTTGGTCGCTCTGTGCGAGTGTGGATGAAGAGGGTCGCCAGAAAATGGACAATTTTATAAGAGAGATGGAAGGAGTATTCCCATTACGAGATACCATTTACGAATATTATGTCGATACTAGACAGCGTGGCTTTGTGTCTTGGGAAGAAAAGGTGCCTCAGGCATGGAAATATCAAGAAAGGTAAATGGGAAATATAAATGCGATCAATCAAAGCTTATCATAAAATAATAAATTTACTATTAATTATCATGTGAGGTGTAATCCCAATATTTACGTAAAAATAAAATAAAAAATTTTTCAAAATTGTTTTTTTTTTCATTTGTTCTTTAGCACTCCTTTTTATGAAATAATTGTACCTACAGTGGACACGGTACGTTACAAGTATTTAGTGAATATGCTCGTAGCATATGAATATCCAGTTATGTTGGTCGGTCCTGTGGGAACGGGAAAAACGTCGGTAGCGCAATCGGTACTGGATTCATTCGATCGTACGAAATACAATTTCTTGGTCATAAATATGTCCGCACAGACGACGTCAAATAATGTGCAGGTAATAAGATAATTTTCTTGATTTTTAAAATGAAGTTTTTATAGGCGTAATCGATGTGATGTTATTTCAGGAAGCAATTGAAAGCAGAATGGAAAAGCGTACCAAAGGAGTTTACGTTCCTCTTGCAGGAAAAACGATGATTACGTTTATGGATGATTTTAATATGCCTATTAAAGAAACTTACGGTTCACAGCCACCGTTGGAATTAATAAGACATTGGATGACTTACGGATTTTGGTATTAAATAATTATTGACTTGTAAAAAACATCTAGATTGTAGATAAAGATTCAAATTCTTTAATGCTTGATTGATAACATAAATTTATTGTGACAGGTATAATCGGCGAAAACAGACAAGGAGGCATATCCAAAAAATGCAATTATTGACAGGGATGGGACCTCCTGGTGGTGGCCGTCAAGCAGTAACGAATCGTCTGATTTCTCGCTTCAACGTAATAAATATGACTTTTCCAGCAGAGAAACAGGTTACCAGAATTTTTGGCACAATGTTGAATCAACATTTGACCGATTTTCATCCAGAAGTAAAAGGACTTTGTGAGTTTCTTATTGTATTATCGGGAGTATTTTTTTCTTCCTATTTAAAAAATTTTTTTTTTCTTTGACACTTTCAGCTGGTGACATAATTTCATCCACCGTTGAAATGTACGATAACATTCTTCTGAAAATGCTACCAACTCCTACAAAGATGCATTACTTATTTAACTTGAGAGATATTTCCAAGGTAAAATAAAATAATTTTATGCAAATGCTCTAAATAACTCAAATTAATTTTATTCTGAACGATTTCTTTTTTAAGATTTTCCAAGGTATGTTACGGAGTCACAAGAATTACCAGTATTCGAGACAAACTTTCCTGCGATTATGGATTCACGAGATGTTTCGTGTATTTAGCGACCGGCTAACTGATGAGAGGTCCAAGACTATTTTATGATTTATCCGATTAATCGATGATGCATGATTTTCAAAATAGAAAGTTTATCTTAAACTTGAAATTGATAAAAAATTGCAGAGATCTCGAGTGGTTTACGTCTGAAGTCGATCGACAACTTGGCAAATATTTCGAACTTACTTTTCACAATGTATGCCCAGAAAAACGTTCACCGATATTCGGTAATTTTTCTCTTTTGCGTGGAAAATTCCACGCCAGATCTGTTACTCTTAGCTTTTGCATCTCCGGTTTTTTTTGTAATTTTTTATGTTTAGTATTTTTCGAAAAGTTTATTCTATAAAAATAATATAAAAATGTTATTTTTAGGGAGTTTTATAAACGCCTGGAACTTGTACGAAGATTTGGTTGACATTGCAAGCGTTCGACATTACATCGAAGCTCAAATGGAGCAATATAATTCTTTATCTGGCGTGTGTCGTTTAAATTTGATTCTATTCCGAGATGCAATTGAGCACATATGTCGAATCGTTCGCGTTATTTCGCAAGTATGGAGCCAATATTTTACAAAATATTTATTACACATTTTTTTAAATAATACATTGTAATTTATTAATATAAATCAATTAATTTATATCCATTCAGCCACGTGGAAATATGCTGTTAATCGGTATCGGTGGATCCGGCAGACAATCTCTGTCAAGAATCGCCTCGTACATCTGTGAGCTCAACACATTTGAGATTGAAGTCACAAAGCAGTATCGTCTACCAGAATTCCGAGAGGATCTAAAGACTTTCTACAATCTAACGGGGATCGAAATGAAAGCTACGACTTTCCTCATGAATGATACACAAGTTGTTGACGAGCAATTTCTCGAGGTAATAAACAACATGATGAGCACAGGGGAAGTCGCAAATTTGTACAAAACTGACGAACTTGAAGAGGTAAATTATTTAGAAAAAAAGAACTTCTTTACATGTTGATGTAATTTTAACAAATAAAATAAATTTCAATCGATCGTAGATAAAAAATCGGCTAACGAAAGACGCTGTGAAGGAAGGAATCTTTCCAACGTTAGAGGCGATTTATCTCTTTTTTATAAAAAGGTTTAGATGGAACATGCACGTAATACTTTGCATGAGCCCGATCGGTGCTGCGTTCAGGAATCGCTTGCGGCAATATCCTTCGCTAATAAATTCAACTACGATCGATTGGTTTTTACCGTGGCCTCAGGAAGCTCTTTTCGAAGTCAGCAACAAGTTCCTCGCGAATATTGATCTCAATCAGACCATCACTGGAGAAAAACGAGTAGTAAGTAACGTAGTACGAAGTACGAAGTAAATTATTAAGATTTTTTCTGCTCATTATTTCTTCTCAAGAATTAATCTAAAATCCTGTTTATTGAACTGTCAAATTTATTGTACAGGAGGGTGCTGATGTAACTGCCAGAACGGATGAACCTTCGCAAGAAAATTTGCGAGATGCCATCGCTTCGATTTTCTCCCTGGTGCACGAGTCGGTGGAAAAATATTCGCAAAAAATGATAATGGAAATGAAGCGATATAACTACGTAACACCTACGACATTTTTTGAACTCGTTGCACTATACAAAGAGTATTTATCCTCGCCATTTTCGATGAATAAAAAATGTTTAATTTATCAGACCTTTTAAGAATAAAATATATTTTCTAAATCAGTATGTTGACGAGCAAGAGAAAAGAAGTGTCTGGAGAAGCGAATAAACTTCGAGGCGGCTTGTCTAAGATCGATGAGACTAAGCAAAATGTTCACGCTATGAGCATAGAATTGGAAAGCACTCAGCAGCAAGTAGTTCAATCAACGAGGGAGTGTGAAGAGTTTTTGGCGACTATAATTACCCAGAGAAGGGATGCGGATGAATCTCAGAAACAGATAACTGTGAAATCTGTTCGCATTGTCGAAGAGTCGAAGGAGTGTAAAAAACTGGAAGAAATCGCACGTGCTGATTTGGCAACTGTTGAACCTGCTCTCAATGAAGCCATGAAGGCACGATGATATTTATTTTATTTTTATAAGAATTACTTCGCAATTTACGTTGCAATTAAATTTTTCATCACAGGCTCTTGACGCTCTCAACAAAAAAGATCTTTCGGAAATAAAATCATTCACTCGTCCACCAGCAAAAGTGGAAATGGTCATGGAAGCTGTGATGATTCTAAAAAATTCAGAGCCAAGTTGGGCAGAATCTAAACGTCAGTTGGGTGATGTTAACTTCATCAATACCGTAAGCCCTGCAATTTTTTATTTAATATTACAAAGCTCATTTTAAACTGAGAATAGGATAAATTTGTATATTTTTCTTGTTCGCAGCTTCGAGATTTCGACAAGGATCATATACCGGATAAAGCTCTCAAAGCGATTAGAAAATACACAACGAATCCAGAATTTGATCCTATCAAAGTTGGAGTTGTGTCCATAGCTGCAAAATCATTATGCATGTGGGTCATTGCGATGGAGCAATATGGAAAGCTCTACAAGTACGACATTATATATTTTATCAAATTTTTACAAAACAGATGATTTTGTATTAATTTTGAAAAATTTCATTAATTTATTTATCAGGATCGTCGCTCCAAAGCGAGAAAGATTAGATGGAGCGTTGAGGTCGCTTCGTCAAAAAGAGACAGAAATGTCTGACGCGGTGATACAATTGGAAAAAGTGCAAGAGGAGTTGCAAAGACTCCAGCTAATGTACGACGCGAAGATGAAAGAGAAAGAAGACTTGATCAGCCTGGTTAGTTTCTTTTTCTTCAATATCATTGAATGATGATTATGTCTCTTATTTTTTATTTTTTTATACAGGCTGAACTTCTGAAATTAAAATTAGAAAGAGCAGCTTTATTGGTAGATGGATTAGCGAGTGAACGAATACGATGGCAACAGACAGTCCAATCTCTCGGAATCGATTATGATTATCTTCCTGGAGATTGTTTAATATCCACAGCTTTTATTTGTTACCTTGGTCCATTCGTGTCCTCATACCGAGACACGTTGGTAAAAAATTGGATTCAGGAGGTCGCTTTTTTCGTTACATTTCATTTATAATTCATAAAGAAAAGGAAGAAATGCTTATTTGGATTTTGAATTTAACCATTGAAGATAGAGGCAAAAAAAATTCCTATTTCCCGGAACTTCGATATGAAAAATTTTCTCAGCGATCCGGCGACGATCAGGGACTGGAATATTCATGGTATGCCATCTGACGATTTCAGTACAGAGAATGGCATAATTATTTCGAGGACTAAGCGATGGCCACTTATAATTGACCCTCAATGTCAAGCTCTCAAATGGATCAAAAGCATGGAATCTTCGAACGTGAGTACATTTTTTTAAAAACATAATCTCTATTTTTCAAATTTTTTTTACAATATATTATGCGAATGATCTTTTTTCAGGATTTGAAGATAATTGATTTTGGACAGCCAGAATACACGCATACACTCGCTCAAGCGCTCCAATTCGGAAAGCCAGTTTTGCTTAAAGATGTTGGTGAAACGCTGGATTCAGTTTTAAAACCAATATTGCAGAGAGCTATCGTAAAATTAGGTACGTTTTTTGTGAAATTAAAAATTTTCTAGCATATGAAAAATGTTATATTTTTTCCCAGGTGAACGAACGATGATTAAGTTCAACGACAAGATGATCACATATCACAAAAAGTTTCGGTTGTTCATTACAACAAAACTTCCAAATCCACATTACATTCCTGAAATAACGAGCAATACGACGCTGTGTAATTTTGCAATCAAAGAGGAAGGTTGGCTATATGAAGTATTTATATTTTATTTGTTCTCCAATGGAAAGAAAAAAATGTGCAATGTTTTCAGGTCTCGAAGCTGAATTATTGGCTATTGTCGTAAGAAAAGAAAAACCACAACTGGAAGAACAGAAAGACAATCTGGTCCTGACAATCGCCGGTGGAAAGAAAAATTTAAAAGATCTTGAAAATAAAATTTTATAGTAAGTTTTTGTTTGCATAAAACGATTTTTGTTATTCCATAATTTTTACATAATTATTTGAATGAGAAATTTTAATTGAATTGATAATTTGTATCACGCAGCTTATTGAGCGCGACGTCTGGTTCACTCTTGGATGACCTCGATTTACTAAACACCCTTCAAACTTCAAAATCGACGTGCATCACCATCCAAGAATCTCTAGTGACGAGTGAACAAATGGAGAAGGATATCGACGAGGCTCGCCAAGCTTATCGAGCATGCTCCAAACGTGCAGCCATTCTATTTTTCGTCCTTTACGATATGAGCTTGATAGACCCCATGTATCAATTCTCCCTCGACTCTTACACGAATCTGTTCATTCGGTCGATCGAGAAGAGCCCTAAAATGGTCAGACTCGACGAGAGGATTGATTCTCTCAACGAGTATCACACTTATGCAGTTTACAAGTTTGTTATCTTCACGACACGAATTTTCTTCAATGTATATTAAAAACTGTTGAGCTAATTTTACGAATAGATGAATGTTATTTATTATAGAAATACTTGTCGAGGATTGTTCGAACAACACAAGCTTCTCTTCTCATTCCACATGTGCATAAAAATACTCGAAGCTCAGAATAAAATAATCGACGAGGAGTACAATTTTCTGTTGAAAGGAGGAATTGTTATAGATCGAGAAAATCAACCGGACAATCCAGTTGAGAGCTGGTTATCCAGCGAAGCTTGGGATAATATTACAGAGTTTGACAAAATAGCAGGTTTCCATGGAATTATATCTTCGTTCGAGCAATTTCCTCGAGACTGGCAAATATGGTTTGTTCACTAATTTACTTGTAACAAAGTAAATATTTTAAAATTAATGAATTCTTCATATGATAACTAATTGTACATTAAAAAATGGTAATTTTTTTTAACAAAGGAAATATTTGAAATTAATCAAGTCTTCATATGATAACTAATTGTACATTAAAAAATTGTAATTTCCTTTTAACAAAGTAAATATTTGAAAATTAATCAATTTTTTTTTTCAATTTCAATTTCAAAAAAAAAAATTAATCAATTCTTCATACGATAACTAATTGTACATTAAAAAATGGTAGGTACTCAAGTGCGGAAGCGGAACGCAAGCCATTGGTCGGTGAATGGGAAGACACTTGCAACGAGTTCCAGAAAATGCTCTTCATACGAAGCTGTCGCTTGGATCGTTTGCCATTCTGCATGTCGAGCTTTGTCGTGCACAATCTGGGTCGAAAATTCATTGAACCTCCGGTTCTAAATTTGAAAGAAGTCCTAGACATCTCGTTCGCTCAATCGCCTTTGATATTCGTTTTGTCACCCGGTGTTGACCCAACAAATGCTCTCATGCAGCTCGCCGAGAGTCAAAGTATGCGACGACGTTTTATGTTTCTGTCGTTGGGTCAGGGTCAAGCACCGATAGCGACGCGGATGATACAAATCGGTGCAAAGGAAGGCTCCTGGGTATTTTTAGCGAATTGTCACTTGTCGTTGAGCTGGATGCCGAAGTTGGATAAAATCGTTGATATTCTGAGCACGAGTAAAATATTACATCCGCAATTCAGGTTTAACAATTATTGACACTTCAAGAGAAAGATTTTTTTATTTTAAAAATTTCCTCAACTACTTGTATCTAATTTAATTTTAGACTGTGGTTGAGTTCGAGTCCAACACCTCAATTTCCAATATCGATCCTCCAAGCGGGAATAAAAATGACGACAGAACCACCAAAGGGACTCAAAGCCAATATGAAGCGCCTTTACGGGCTGATAACTGATGATCAGTTCGAAGTTTGTCAAACTAAGGCGAAATACAAGAAATTACTATTCAGTCTCGTATTCTTTCACTCTATTTTACTGGAGCGTAAAAAATTTCAACAATTAGGCTGGAATGTTATTTATAGCTTCAATGATTCTGATTTCGAGGTAAAATTAAAATCATGTTTAATTTTTTTGAGTATGTAATTATTTTCTATATCGAGTTTAAATTATTTTAGATTTGTGAAAATTTACTCCAAGTCTATTTGGATGAGTATCCTCAAACTCCTTGGGATTCCCTTAAATATTTGATAGCTGAAGTTTGTTACGGTGGTCACGTAACAGATAACTGGGATCGAAGGCTCCTGCTCACTTATATACAACAGTATTTCAACGACGATGTGTTAAACACACCCTATTACAGGCTTTCGTCGCTCTCAACGTATTACGTCCCTCGAGACGGTTCTCTCGAATCTTATCGAGATTTTATAAGCATGCTTCCGTCTACTGACAAACCGGAAGTATTTGGCCAACACACGAACGCGGATATAGCTTCGCTAATTGTCGAGACTAAAATAATTCTCCAAGATCTAATGAGTCTTCGACTGGAAGTTCATTCAAGTGACGAGGAATTGGGCAAGGAAGAGAAGGTTTGTCATACTGAAATTTACCTGACTTTTAGTAGTATTAGTATATTGTGTTACGTTTAGTAGTTGCATTCAATGACAAAATCTTATTAAAGTTTTTTTTTTCATTGAATGAATACGTATACATAGTTATATACTTTCTATAATTTATTAGTGAACCATCAAGAGCGTTCCTTCAGCTCATGTCTGTCTGAATATATTTTATTTTTATTTATTTCAATCCCATTATTAACATTCTGCTTTACTTCTATTTTTTGAAAAATTAATTTTTTTAAGATTTAACTTTTATTTTCTACTCAAAAATTCTTTCTGCAGTATTTCGGTTTATTAATAAAAAAAAATAAAAAGTAGTATGGTATTTTTGGTAATTATTTACTTTACTTTGTTGACGCCCCACTTCCGAATTAAAAATTCCCGTTTTTTGGCAGTTTTCTTTAAATAAAAAATTCTGGATTATCCGAAACCCTCTTCCCCCTCAATAATATTATTATTTATAATAAAATATGACAATTTATCGAACAAAAAAAATTTAGGGCCATTTTTCGGAAAAACCGCTAAAGCACATAATTACCACATTTTTAATTACAGATAATGCAATTAGCGATTGACATGACATCCAAAATTCCGGAAGACATCGATTACGAGGGAACGGAAAAATTGATAGGACCAGATAAATCGCCTCTCGATGTAGTTCTCCTTCAGGAGATAATTTTCTACAATTCCTTGTTAAAAAAATTGCGCTCGAGCCTAATGGATTTGGAGAGAGCGATAAAAGGTTTGCTCCTGATGACACCCGATCTCGAAGAAATATTTACTTGCATGCACGGAGGACGAGTTCCTACGGTCTGGCTGGCGACTTATCCTTCATTGAGGCCTCTCGGATCTTGGACCCGAGATTTTATAAGTCGAGTCGAATATTTCACGAAGTGGGCGCAGACTACGCACCCCCCTGTTCTATTTTGGCTCTCCGCATACGTTTTTCCTACCGGATTTCTCACAGCTGTATTGCAGATAGCTGCCAGATTCGCGAACGTCTCTATTGATTCTTTGTCCTGGGATTTCACCATCGTCAACACGGACGAGAGTTCAATTGTTGAGCCACCTTCGGTAGATACAAAATAAATATTCACCGAGAGATAATTTATGAATCGCTCAATAGTTTATTTTATTAATTTTTTTCTCATTCGCAGAACGGAGTTTATATCAGATCGATGTTTCTGGAAGGAGCCGGATGGAACTATGAAAATAGTTGTCTCGCGGAACCCTCCCCGATGCAACTTATCACGAGCATGCCCGTCATTCATTTTCAACCGATGGAAATTATCAAAAAGAAAACTAAAGGTTTTTTAAAAATATTCATGTCACGTTCTATGTTTTTCTCGTTTTATCCGTGACTTAAATTTTTTAGGATTTTATAATTGTCCGTGCTATTACTACCCGGAGAGGTCGGGTAGGGAGGGACGTTCGTCGTTCGTTGTCGCAGTTGACCTTAAATGCGGAGCTGAAACCTCCGATTGTTGGATAAAACGTGGCACAGCACTTTTGCTCAGTCTCAGCGAATAATTTCAGTGACGTTTGCCGTTATTTTAATTATTGATTATAATGAAAATTAAATAACGTTCTGCGAGATTTTAGTGTATCGAACGTCTTCATAAATACTAATGATAAAAAATACATATTTTTAAAATTCGTATTGAAGACTCTCATATTTTATGGGATTGGGCAAATATTAGCGGAGTCACAATCGAAAATGAAATAGGTATTCACCTCTCCGGTACGAATTATTGATTTTTTTCACTGTGGATTTCAATCACGGTGGCTCATATTACTGAAAAGGAGTATTACTGTCATGCTCTCTCAAATTTTTTTTTATTAGATCGATAACGCAGTTCTTACATTCGCTAACGTGAAAAAATGAAAAATCGACAGGCGCGATGAATAGAAACGTGAGAAGAAACAGTGAGATAATAAGATGAATGTGAAAAAAGACAAATACACGAGAGTAAGGCGAACCGAACGAAGGAAACATGTGGATGGAAAAAAGGATGAGATGGTAAGTCTACGTTGGAACAGAACGAGAGAAAATATGAAAAGACTTTAAAAAGGAAATAGACACTGGTAATTAGTGGAGGGAGGACTGGTTATGATTCCCGAGTATGAATAACCGACGATGTTAATTAGAGAAGAGCCCAAGGATCCTTTCAATGTTGCTTCTCAACTTCTTGAATCGGAATGCTTTGTACGAGACGTGTCTACAGACTTTCCGGGCGTACTGGAGAATAAAAGAAATTCATGCCAATGAAGGAAAGATGAATCTAACCGCAAAATTCTCAAAGAATTTTCTTCCCATCATTCTAACCGGTGTACGGTATGAAAAGATGGGAGGTAAAAGAAAAAGAAAAGAAAAAAAAATTTCGAACCGAAAGCCGACCCTTTTCTTCGAAAAACCTTATATTATATTTATAGTCTAATCTAATCCTTTCTCGAATATCAAAGGAGACAGGTCGAAAAAATATTCCCAGCAACTGTGCTCGTTTTCTTAACTTTCTGATGCAAAAATAAATTAATTAACGTGAGAGGATCGAATCCGCGAAGTTTTGACTCGTCATAATAGGAAAAGGCGGTAGGAGACTGTGGGAGAGGGGTTATGAGACAGTTATAAGACAGAGAAAAACAGACTGTTCTCTCACCACGCCCGTGTTTTCATCTTACGACGGAGCATAATATCGTCCCATCAAATTTACAACCGTCGTGAGGAATATATTTCCCGCTTCCAATTTGTCGTGAACGTTTTTTTTCTTTCCCTATTTCTACCTCTTTCATCTTTTTTTAATCAATTCCATTTCATGTTTCCATTTGTCCGAGTATTTGGTACAAAAGAATTAGTGTTGCTTTATGTACACACGCGGATTTATAGAGGCGGAAGCCAAGCGATGGAAGAACATTCGAGTGGAGAAAGGATAAAGAAATATTGGATAGATTCACAAAAGTATATAGCGAAGACGGGGTTGGGAGGGACGCCGCTAGAGGGTGGTCGATCGGGTGGGCCCCGGAGAAAAGTGTAGGGGATGATGTAAGCTTTCTAGCAATCGAGTAGAGTTCTCTTTCCTCTCAGTGCTCCTAGCATCGTCGTATATATACGCATCGTTCAACATACTTCGTCAATACAGAATTGTCACGTCCCAACCCGAGTCGATTGTAACGACGGCACAATTTTCGGAGCTTTCCGCCACACAAATACGTGTGCGCTAGTACAGATATTTTCCACAGCAAATATCGAATGAATGTGTGTACGTAGTTGGAAGAATATCTTCGGTATTCCCGTTGCACACACACTTTTCGATAACTCAAAGAAACGCCTTTGGAAAACTTGTTTTTCTTTCTGTCCACGTACCCTGGAAATACATTTCATAAGCGTATGCTTGTTGTGTGCGAAGTACATTATTGTTGTTTTTGTTTGTTAATGTGCGATTTCCGAGAGGGATATATAAAGCATTTTGACTTTTTCGTTTTTTTTAAACGACTCAACACTCTAACGGACACGAAGCTAAATTTTTTTTCTGTCATTGGAGTGGAGTTTTACTTATTACAGCGTGGAGTACATCACGCCGTGTATTCGACAATACTCGTCAAAAAGTAAAAGCGCTTTTCTCGCTTCGCGAATCTTTTTTTTTATTTCTATTTAAGGTAAACGTCCCAATTATTGAACAGCTAAGCATCTGTGAGACGAAATTTGGCAAGAAAAAATATAAAAATCAGAAAAAAAACGACATTATCATGTTCAAATGAAACTTTGATATCTTTCCTTTCGAAAACTCATCTTTCGAATGATTTTTAAAAGACTTAAAATGAAATA
>JAPYYX010000562.1:49821-93911 GCA_030522605.1 Cremastinae sp. B BG-2022a | reverse complement strand
CTAGCCGCTAAGAGAAAAAAGCTCTTAGTTGGCTGTGAAGCGTGTGTAATTTTGGGGCAAGAGAGGGGGAACTACATTGTGATCTATCGGAAGAGACACTCATACAATTACGATCGAACTTCCTTACAGGTAAGTCGTTTGATCGTACAATTTTTAGTTTTAAATAAGAAAAAAAATTGTACCAATAATTTTTTTAATGTAAAGTTAAATGAATGAAAAATTGACATTTTATAAATGTTGTTCAGAATAAATACGAATGGCAAAAATTGATTAATTAATTGATGTTCGATTAAAAATTTCATAAAATTGTAGTTAAAATTTCACATAAATTTTTAAACATTCGATTAATATTTTTTGTAAATACTTTAGCAATTTAACTAGAAATTTTTAAATAAATTTATAGAATCAATGTCAAAATTTCATCCTTGATATGCACACTTAATATTTAAATATTTCATAAAAGAGAAAACCTTTTCCGTTCCCAGCTCGATTAGCAGAGTCACGCCAAAAAAAATCCTGTTATAGGGCTATAATCCCCGTGAGTCACGGATTTCCTCGGAATATATTTTATGAGCATGAAAACATAATAATCATAAAAATAATAATGTCGATAGGTTGGCTCATCTTCGAATTTCTCCTCTCCGCGCTCGTCATCTCTTTTGACGTCCCTCGTTTGCCTGTGCCCGATACTTCATGGCGATTGAATATTTGCCGAGATCGCCCGTGACCGATAACGACAAAAATCTCCATGGGGCGAGAGCTCGCGACGAGAAAGGGAAAGCGGAAAGAGGATGAGGCTGAAAGATACAAGAGAGATTCTGTACACACTTATATATGCGATTAGACTTTACCGTCACGTCGTATTTTCTAACGAGATCAACGGGACGATGCGCTCTCTCGAAGTTCCAAATACAAAAGTTTCACCCCCGATTCACGTATGAATTTAAGCGGATCTCGCACGACGAAAAGCGCGTCCGAGAGAGAAAGTCGCTCGGGATCTCCCCTTTTCGTTTTTTTCACTCTCGCTTTCACCCCTCGCGGAATTTTATCCTGACTTTATTACATTTTTCTCCTCTCAACCCTCTATCGCACTCGGAACAGACCGCAGTTATAAGATTCCGCAGGAGCCAAATGAGGGACCTTTTGATTCTCAACTGACTGAGAAAGGGGAGGACTGTGTTTCTGGTGTGAAGTTGAAAGACAAAAGAGTCAGAGGGAGGTGTGAGATTTTTTATTTTTTAAAGAAATGTATAATTTTAATAAAATGTCGAGGTGTCACTGGAAGCTGAATTTTTCTAGTGGATCTTAGTGGGAGTATTTAGAGCTTTTTCGGTGTTCACTAAAGAAATTTTGATTTGGGAATTTCAATGTTACTTGTTACTAGATTCGAAATTCTTCTAGGAAAAATTGAAAGGAATGGACACTGGCATATGGTATGGAAAAGTTGAATCTAGTGATAGGGTAAGGGGGGGAGGGCAAAATAGGGTACTTAAGGAAAATTTCTGATTTCAAGGGTTTAAATATATGTTGAATCTTTTGATTTTTAATCACAATTAAAGGAAAGAAATAAAATTTTCATCAGAATAAAAAATTTTTTTAGTGGTCAAAATGGGGTACCTCTCTAAAAAGTACGAAACAAATTTTTTTTCATAATTTGTTGAGTTATTATTAGCTTTGCTATCTTATTTCAAGTAATTAATTAATGATTTATTTTAATTAATGCTTAAATGAGATTCATTACCAAAGAAAGTGTTCTTTTTGGATCTGCTATGTTAATTGATTTTTAGCTTTAATTTTTGTTTTAATGTGTTCTTGAATCATCAAATATAATGTTCTTAGCCAAATAAGACTATTTGATATTAAATTTGATCAAATTTTGAAATATTGAAAATTTTGACCAAATTTTTGGGGCACCCCATTTTGCCCCCCCTACCCGATTGGAATACCACTAAATTTGAAATTTCCCTATACAGTGGACATTGAGAATTCGGGACATTCAACTTTTATTGCATTCAAAATGATCCTAGTGAATATCTAAAAAATTGAAATGACGTCTATATTTACGGTCCACTAAGAAAACTTTGTATTTAATGACACTCCAAAAACGACAATTCAATGACACGTAAAAAAATTTTGAATTTGGTGACATTCCAATGATGATTTATTATTTCCAACTCTTTGAAAAAAGCTCTTGAGTCGCTATTGTAAATAATTACCAAACATTTTTTCATCAAAAAATTCTGAAACCTATTTTCGCCAACTATTTAAATTTTAAAAGTCGGAAAACTCAGCGATGAATCTTATTCTCTCATTTCCTCTCCTTTTCCGATACACCCTCCTTATTCTAATCTCGCTTGATACAAACACCAGAATATTTCTTGAGTGCTTTCTTTCATTATCCTTCCAGTCCTGATTGATCGAGAGAGACACGAGTAAAATATTGCGAGAAATAAAAAAAGTGACAGGTTTTCGTTGTGGTTGAACGTTCAGAAAAGAAGGGAAAATAGAGAAAGCGAGCTCTCAATCAAGGTGGAAGAAGATTTTACGGTGCAAGTGTATCGGAAAGCTTTTTTCCTCCCTCTTCTCGGAATAAGTGAAAAAAATTGATCTCTCCCCGGGAAACAAAAATATATAGCGAAAAAAAAAGAGAAGCGAAGCGAGATAGAAAAAGTGTATACGAGATTGCGGTGGAGCCGGATGCCGGTGGCAGGAGACAGAGGGGGCTGAAAGATGAAAACGGAAAGTGGCTGGCGAGGGGATGGGAAAAGTACCAACTGCGCCGATCGCGATCTCGAGATCGAGAAGTGCGTATAGCAAAAGACGATGAGCCAGAATTTATCTGCGAATATATGTATAGTCGATGAAGAAACGAGAGAAAATAAAGCGCGGAGTTAACGTCCGGAACAGCTGTCGTTCCTCAACGACGAAATAAACGCGAGGCGGTCTCTCTCTCATCCAGCCCTGCGACAATAATGCCCGAGCCCTTATTCTTCTCGATATTCTCTTCATCCCCGAATTCTCCTTCGTAATACTTCATTGTGTACAGTGTCCGCCAGACGTAAACTGACCGAGCTCCACTGAAACTAAATTACTCCAAATTAGATTGGGGTCGAAAAATTGCCGTGGACACCCTCGCGATAATTACCGGAAATCGTATAAATTTTCACGCTAGATTTTTCTTTCTCATCTATACATTAACTACCAGCTACGCGCGATAAATTGCATTAGATTACAAATATAAACAAACTTAAAATAAATAAATTTTATTTCATCAAATGTTGAATAAGAAATATTTTTAAGGAGGTCCTTTCGTCGCTATATTGTTAAAAAAAAGTTAGATCATACCCTAAATTAATTTTTTTCTGATAATTTAAGTTTTAATTTATGTTCCTATGAAGTTTCGACCATACTTTACCGTGCAATTTATTGAAAAAAAAATTTTCTTAAGTGTCTTACGAGAAAGTAAGCACTTGACATTTTTTTCGAATTGTACTATTATTAATTGATTAGATGAGATAAAAAAAACTGAAAAATAGTTTTTTTTAAATATTCAGGTTTCTTTTTTTGCACTGAAATTAATATGTTGTTTTGAAATTTACTGAGAAATTCATGTTAGAAAACCACAAAAATTTTCCAGTAACCTAGATTAGAACAGCGTCAAAACACTTGTCAACGTTGCACAAGGGCGCGACTTCAGAGCATTAATTGTGAATTTGCAAATGTAAAACGCTTACGTTTTAGACTAAAATTTTTCGATATTCTTGCCATGACACATTCTTATATTATGAGGAAACATATTTCTAGCATGGAGAATAAAGACTTCTCCATGATTTCTAGGTTAAGCCCCTCGTATAAACAAACAGAAGAAGCACAGCATTGTCAAATCACGTACAGGTTTCTTTTAGCTGATTCAACAGAGTCAAACTAACTTTCGTATTTAATAATTTTTTTAATATTTTTTCAAAATTTGGATGATAAATGCTTCATACACTACTTGTTTTGTAATTCTATGAGTTTTTATGATTTTTTTATTTTAATTTATTGAAATAGTCTACAGCAGTTCATTTGACTCAACTGGAGCGAAAGGACCTCCTTAAAGATCGTAAAAATTTGGACACATTTTTTTAAATCTAAAAACACAATAAATAATAATTAGAATAAGAAATGTAAGGAAGAAAAAAATTTGTCTATTTTATTAATATTTTGAATACACGGAATATTTCCAGGACTCTTATTTCTTCAGTAAATCGGAAAAGATGGAAATATACGAAGAGAATTTTTATTCGACGCGGTTTAAGTCGGCAACAGATGCATCGATCGGATTTGCAAAAATGATACAGGAAAAGCTGGGATTCAACGAGACTTGAAATATCGGAAACGTTATATGCGAAAATGATCCGGCCATTTTTATCCCGTTTCTCTATTTTCTCCGTTCCTCCTCTTCGTATACAAAAAGTTACGATGTTTATTTCGTGGTTTATAAAAGATGGAAGATACATGGAGAAAAAAGCTACCAGAGATCGAACTCTTATTATTCGAATTTTTCTCTTTCTCTCCTTCACTCTCGTTTTTTTTCCGTCTCAATGAAGTCGGAAGTTCCCAGGACTTTATCCCGAAACTTGTGACTCCGATATCGCGCTCCTTCGTCTCTTCCGCTCGGGGCGAAGTGCTCTCGCGGAATCGAATGAACCGAGAAAAATTGTCGCTGGAGACTTTTTACTCCATCGTACACTTTCCTCCGGGATTTATTTCGAGGAGGACAAAAAAAGCTAGATTCTCTCCTCTCATCGGTGCACGAGAGAACTATCGAAGTGGAAAGAAGGAGAAAAAGAAACGCGACTAAAGACCAAGAAGGACGACGACGAGGAGACGTGACGAGATAAAATTTATCTCGCTTTTTCTTCCATTCTCTCCTACTTTATCCTCGTAACATTTTTTTAAACAAAAAGTCGTAAATTTATTCAACGGACGGAAAATAAAATTTTATTTGCGCAATGCGACACCGGAAATTTAATTAACTGGAGCGAGAGACGAAAACAAAAAATTCTCCGTACGACTGTGAGCAGAAAATTCAGCATTAAAAATATACTAAAAAAATACATAAAATTAAAATAAATTATCTCTAAATAAAACCTATCTTGACGATATCGTGACAATTTTATCCGGCGTTTGAAAAATAAAAGGGAAGTGTCCGCTTACCCTCGATCGTCTCGTTTTTCGATAAGTCGGGGCATCGACCCTCATCCTCGACGACGACGGCCACGAGTCTACCGTTGTCTCTGAGACTCGTGAATCTAACGCAAAACATAATGCGACTCGCGCGGATGAGAGCGAGAAAAATATTGCGGAGGACGTATATAAGAAGGAGAATATGAAGAATAATAAAAAAAAAGAAGCCGCGAAAGATGTATTCCGCGTTTGGAAGACGAGCGAGGGTTGCGTTTGCACAAACGACTCTGGCTTGACTACTGCCAGGTATACACTTCGTGGAATTCGATGCAAATGCTTTTCACTCTTTCCTTCTCTTCACCTACCGGTGGAAAACTCCGGGTTAGGGGGAACGGAGAAAAAATGGGGAAGGGAGTCGAAGGTGGCACCAGCCGAGAGAGCAGAGAAGAGAAAAAACCACCCCCTCGAGCACGCGGTTCGTGTAACGCTAAAAAAAAGGAAGGAAAAAAGAAAACAAAAGCGCGAGCACAGCGAGCCCTGATGACGAGAGATGCAGGGCTAAGAGTAAGAGTATATGCGACGGAGGGTGAAAAGCGATGAAAGAGAAAACCGTGTAAACCCAGGTACACATCCGTGTACACGAATAACTTGGATGATATGCACGGATGAGATGTAACAAATGAGAAAACATAATGCCTCTCATCTTTGTCTTATTTTTTTTTCTTCTCTCAATGTCTTTTTCATTGTTTTACGAAAAATGGTTTCGTTGTGATCTGTTTTTATAAAAATTTTTTTATGTTTTTATTTTGTTGTGTTATTTGTGTATTCTTGTATGGGAATAATTTGGATGATATAGATGAGAAATAATAAATGAAAAAATACAATTCAAAGCCTCTCATTTACATCTCGAATTTTTAAAATATTTGTGTAAATTTTTATTTATTTTAGAGACTTTTTAGAGATGTAATGAGAGTGATGTCCAATTGGATTCCTTTTTTGTTTTTGTTTAATTTTTTTGATTGTAATTTTATTTATTATAATATTATAAAATATTTTTTACTCTCAATATATGGAAGTTTTATTAAACTTTTGATTTATGCTTTGTAGATTTATTTTTGGCCATGTATCAATTTCTTCTCGAGATTAAGAATATGGAGCTGAAAGGGATAAAGAAATACGGCGAATTTGTCGGAGTTTTTTCCTCGGGAACAAAGTTTTTGAGGATTCGGCAAACCGAAGAAGACGACACGCGGAAAGTTGGAGAAAGGAAAAATGGAGAAACTCTCGTAGACGAGGGAGGGTTCAAAAGAGTTCTCCGCTCTTGAATATATTTTTTTTTCTTTCCTTTTTTTCTACCCTTTCATCCCCGGAAAGGTTTCGCGATTTTTCCAAGTTTTTGTACACATTTACGCGGGGAGAAACGTGTCGCCGTCATGCGCGTTGTTGCGTGCGTCGAGATGGCGACGCGATGAAAATACGCATTCGTCTCGACGATAAAAACTCGGTCGAGCAATTCTCTCAAACAAAAAAAAATTCGTTGCTGTACAAAGTGAAAGACATTTTTATTTAATTAAAACACAAAATAGTGAAAACGTTTTACATTCCTTTGAGGAAATATTTGAAATACAAGTTGAAAAATTCTTGATACATTTTTGTCGTAAATTTTTCTGCTATTGGATTTATTTTTGATACAAAATTTGCTAATTTAAGAACTAGTAAGATAAATTTTCTTAATTAAAACACTATCTAAAAACATTTTACTATGCTCCGAAAAAATAAAATTGCAAGTCAAAGTTTTTGAAATTTATTAATTCGATCTGTAAGAATTGTTGAAATCAAAATCTAAAGAAATATTAATTTAATTAAAAAAGTTAGTAAAAGCTTGAAACTACTGAAGACATAAAATGTGAAATATAAAAGTTGGAAAATTCTTGATAAAATCTTTTTATCGTAAATTTTTGTATCTGCTGTCGGTTTCGTTCGATTTATGACAGGTAACGAGAAATTATTGGGGAAGTTTAGCAGAGTTTGATAACGGAGAAGAAGGTACACGAAACGCGAGGAACATAAATATGAAAGTAACACGAACGGAATATACTCAGGACGTTTGACTCCGGCATGCGAATCGTTCGCATGTGAGAGACACAAATGCAAATGATACGATGTAACACGCCCGGATGCAGCGTAATACAAAAATTTTACAAGGTTTCTCGTTTCGCAACGCGTCACGTACCTCATGAAATCTCGAACGTAAATTTGCGTATAATCAACAGAGCTCGATATTGCTTGTCATTATCGTGTACTCACTCTATTTGCATTTTATGCATCCTCTTTGTTCGCTCTCGTTCTATCTCCTCGCGATTTCGAAACTCGTTCACGTTCACCTTTCAACGAGACTATGAGAGTGAAAAGAAATGTTGCATGACTTTTAATGACTTTGATAAAATTATAATTGGAGACAAAAACATTAATTGAGATCTCTTTGGTAAAAAAAATACAAAATTGAGATTTTTTTTTAATTTTCGATAATGGAAAAAATTGATTACAACGCAATATTTTGTATTTCATAAGAATTTTAGATAAAATTTAATGCATTACTTAAAATGAAGGAAAAATAATAAAAATTTTATTAATTACTTCTATTTTCTTTATTAGCGACTTACAAAATGAATTTGATGAAAATTTGAAACAATTATTCATGTTACAATGAGAAAATATAAAAAAATTTTTACTACAATTTCCGTGAATGTAAAAAAAATTATGAGCACGCGACATTTCGATCGGTGAAGACCGTCTCGAGTGATCGCGAAAGTTCGAGTGCGATTCGCGATGGGAAAAACGAAACTGATTTTTATTTGCGCATATCCGGGACTCGTCGCTCTTTTTCTCCTGTGCTCCCTTCATCAAGATCGTAAGGTAGGAGTGGGAGCTTGCAGTTGAAAAGAACGCGTTAAAAAAACGAGAGAGAGAAAAACGAAGGTGGTGGAAAACATCTGGTGAAAAGCGACCCGACCTCTCTCTGAATTTTCGCTGCTTCAGAAATCCCGCGTATCGACATCGCGCTCCCGCTCATTTTTTCTTCTTCTCTTATACTTTTTCAACCCTTAATTCATTCGTGTTCGTGTTCGCGCGTTGCCGACTTGTTCAGACGCACTGACGCGCGTCGCAACGCGCTAACTCTTTGAGACCTCGACGTTCGTCGACCTTACCAAATGCGACAGTTTTTTCCGTCGAAAATTCACCGTCGACAGGTAAAAATTATTTTTCAAATAATGTCGTAAATTGAAAAAAAAAATTGCAATAAATTTTGTGATTTTTTTCGAAAAATTTTGATCTCAAAAATTTTTTAGTCTCGCTTCTTTTGTTAAAATTCAATGCACTTTTTTTGGGTCATTGAGAGGTTTATCAGGATGAACTACTTTCTCTCTGCAATCACGAAATCGAGGTCGATGAATATGCAGGTGAATATTTCTTTGAAACTCGCTTTTCGAGTAGTTTTTAATCTCGAACGAAAATTTTTCATTTTCCATTCGTTTTTCACTTTGACCCATGGCTCATCATTCAGATTTATTCCCAACACCCGGACTTGCGCAATTTTTTAAAAGCTGTCTTTTATACTCGTAAACGTAAATTTTCGCGAGCGAGGAAGATTTATCAAAGAAAAAATGCAGAGTCGATGAAAATTCTTCCTCTATGCTAATTTTTCAATTTTCATTCAAACGAAATTTATTCGATTTTTTTTAATCATATATTTTTATTCTCCGAAAGTCTTCCGAGGGAAATAATTAGAAGGATTTTCATTCAATATCGAAGAGCAGCTTTCGTTCGTCGCGATGAGGAAAAAAATAGTGAAAATTGTGCACGAAGAGAATAAATTGCGAGGTAGGGTTTTATAGCCGAGGATAATAGAGCTCACGTATATGATATTTCCTCGCGATATAATGGCAATTGCAGGCTCGGATCTTGCACCAACGCTCCCGAGGACTTTATAGTACATTTGCTCGTACACGTCTCGCGGGAATGACGGTGGCGCTGAAATTACGTTAGTGCGAATTCCGAAGCGTCGCCGGACGTATAAAGAGAAAAGCGCAGTCTGGGGTTGCTTTCTCGCAGGTTTATATTCCCCAGTATATTCCTCGTAATAATCTATGTAATACGAACAAATGCGTAAGCCTCATTAGAACTCAATATGAAACCATTTCCTTTAATAACGTCGAGAAAAAAATTTTATTTTCTCGATATTAAAGTGAAAAATGAAAAAAAAGTGTAACTGAATATTTTCATTTATAATATGAAGTAAAAGAATCTTAAATACTATTTTTATTTTTACGTATTTTGGAAATAGAATAATTATAAAAATCGTTTGGGTATTTTTTATTGTTTTTATTTATAAAATAATAATTTATTTGAGTTTTCTAATAGCGGTCAGTTATTACGTTTTAATGTCTCATATTATAATCTTTTGTATATAATACGTGCAAATGCATAAGGCTCATTAGGATCCAATATGATATTTTTTTAATAAAGTCGGCAAAAAAATTTTGTTTCGAGATATTGCGTAAAAATTATAATAAAAACGGTACAATGTAAGATTTTAATTAAGCACGAGCTAATAGTAAAAAAATCTATTGTATTTAATATTGTATGTATTTAATATTGTACTATTGTAAAAAATTTATTGTTTATTACATTAAAATTTGGCGAGAATGATTTTCAAGCTGAATTTATTTGACGGCTCAACCACTTCGGTTCATTTTTTATTCTTTTAGCATTTTTGAGATAAAAATTTGTCCCAATATTTAACGCATTATCAAACGTCAAAAAATAATGAACCTCCGGGTATCGTTCACAAATTTAAAAAAATGTAATCAAATATTTTTCATCAATATTATGAAATACAAAAATTACTGATTTTTTTAAATTTAATATTTTTCGTAAATCTCCAACTTGAACCTAATATTTCACGTCTCACTTTTGTTTTTGAAATTCATATTTATAGCATTTATAACATAATAATTTACCCCATTGTTTTAATAGCGGTCAGTTATTTATAGAGCCTGCATCGTGACTGTTTGAGTGAGAGGAGCGGAGTTCAGAGTGCAGCGTTGATGCGGATAAGTATAAATTTCTCTCGAGATTTATGGTGGATATCAGTCGGCGAGATTGCGAAGATTTTTCGACACTGACTTTTTCAGGAGTCCCCTTCGCGGTTCGTTAAAGAGCGCCGGGAATTAAATATACGTATATATATACATATACATCCCAGCATTCACCTTCGACCCTTTTACTCCGTTCCTTGTCAGCGGGAGCGCGCGAGCCGAGCGTTGCTCCTTTTGTTCCTCGTTGTCCATTTTTTCACGCGGCTCTCATTTCTTTATTTCCGTCATGACGAAGTGTGCCGGGAAATCGAGCGTTTGTTGCGACTCCGCAAAAACCGTAACTGACAGTTACACGGAAAGCGAATACAAAAATATACATATATGTATTTTGTGTTTAACGCGAATATAACGTAAGAAAATAAAAATAAACGGTACTCCGATGCGTTTCGCGGCGATACTCGGGATATATTTTTAACCCGAAAGAGATTTAAAAGACCGCAAATGTCCATGAGCTACCGAAGAGCCCCCGATGAGAGCGAGAGAAAGAGCGCGAGAACGACGAGAAACGAAGAATAAGAAAAAGGAACGATTAAGAGAAAAATTAAAGTGGTTCTCAACCGTATCGTTTAATTCGAATGTCATATTAAATTCGCGTTTATTTGCATGAAAAATTTTAATAAAAACATTTTTCGTCGGGTGATTCTCATTAGAAATTGTACGTGAAGTTCTCTTCTCCCCCTCGTCGTTACTTTTTCCCTCATCGTCACGGTAATCGTTATTATTCTAATTGGAAGGATTCGAAGTTAGAATTTTTTTCTCGAGCCCCTGTCGAATTTCCACCCCCGCGATAAAAAAAAAGGAAAATACGACGACAAAGTCACCGACTTTTCTCTCCCTCAATTTTCTGCAAGGAGGCTCTCTCTGTCTTTTTCTCGTTCTCGCAACATCTGCGCGAAGTTTGTCCTCAGTTGGAAACGCGAATCGCGCGGGAGAAAGACCAGTCGTTTCCCGACTTCCCCTTGCATGAAAACGACTCTGAGAGTGATCTCTGGAGGGTGAGTCGAGGAAAAGAGGATGAGCGAAGGAGTCGCGTACACATTTCCGAGCACAAAATACGCGTCATTCCATTTCTAATTCATCAGAATTTTTTTTCCTTGGAATTGACGTTTTTTAATTTATTTTTAAGTTATTTTTTGCGATAGGGGTGGAAAATGTTTTTCGTATTTTTTTAGTCAGGACAAAATTGCCTCTACAAACTTTTTCTAATTCATCAGAACTTTAATTAATTCATCACTAAACTTTTTCAATTCATCAGAATTTTTTTCCATTAAATTCACATTTCCCTTGAAATATTTTTTTTCGAATTTCGTGCAAAAAACTTTGAAAAGAAATTCCTTCATTTGACATAAAATTGCCTGTATATTTCTGATTCATCATAATGTTTTTTCCATCAATTCCACATTCTTCATTCTTTTGATATTTTTTCTTCCTTTTCCACATCAAATATTTTTCTTGAAATTATTTCTTGCGAAAATGAGAGTTGGAAAATCTTTTTTGGAGTGCCACAGTCGAGATAAAATCGCCCGTACATGGGGAAGAGGGAGAAAAGTGCAGAGGGATGGTAAAGCAAACTCGGAGAGTACGTAGCACTGGGACAGAGGGAATTTAAGGAGTTCCGGTGTCAGATGCCTATGTATAGCTCTGATACCCATGGGATTTATCAAGTTTATGGGGTGGTGGATATACCATCGTGTTATGAGCCTATGCTCTCCTCGATTTTCTTTCTCTTTCCTCTCCGCTTCATCCCTTTCCATCGAAATAAGAACCAGCTCCGGCCGACTCTGCCCTTTATGAAAACGATGATTTCCGGCAAAAGATTTCCCCAAGGGGCTTTATATATTTGTATAAACTTACATATATACGAACTCGATATCTCAAGGACCCAGGTTCGAGTCGCTAATGCGATTTTCGATTTGAATCGCAAAAAAAGGTTCGAAATTTAAAAATGTGCCAGAAAATATTTTTCCATTTTTTTACTCAATTTTTTTTTTTCTGGAGTCAATTGGACGATTGCCGGAAAATAAATTACCGGACGTGTCCATCGAATTTCACGTGTATTTACGGACAATTCTCTCTCATGTCCATCAAATTCGTGAATTCGTTCCACTTGGAGAGTTGCCTCGGACGTTTTTCTCTTCGTTTCGTTTCGGAGCTGTATTTCCTTTTTTGTTCTTCGTTTCTCGTTCGGTTCGCGGTTAGATTCGGGGTAATGCGTGTACGGATTCATCGAAGCGTGAATTTGTGGGTTAAATCGTGTGCCTCTCTCCGCTCCCTTTTTGGCGCGATGAGAATCCCCGGGAAATCCTGACCTAGCCCCGAACACACTTTTCTAGGCTCCGGCCACAGTGCAAACTCCTCTTGCATCGTGAAAAAACGTCGAATGCCCACTGGGACACGGTGTGGGGACCAAATAGAAAAAAAAAAACGATCAACGAGGGATTGGAAATGAAAATACAAATGCAAAAGCAAATATTCGTTATCCTAAGTCAAATATGTACTTTTGTGATTTATATTTACGAACATTTTAGCAGAATAAAGTATTAAACAATAAATTAAATATTTAATAATAATTTATTACATGATTTTACTATAAAATAAATATTTAGAGATTTTTTATTGTGAAAATGTAGTTTTTGTTATCAAGCTCGACAATGACAAAATTAGATGATAAATAAAAGCTTATTACTTATTAAAAATAATTCAATTGAGAATTTTTTCAAAGGATAAAAATTTCATGATTTTTTCAAGAATAAATGAGTCACAGCTTTATTCAGTAATGGAATAATAATTTAATTATTATTAATAATTTTTTTACATCTAAATGACCATTTTTTCAAGATTTTTCTAAAAATAAATGAGTCATGAATTATTTGATAAGCTTTCTCAGTGATAAAATAATAACTGAATTCACTAATAATTTCTTTGACTGACAATTTTTTGAAGGGATGAAAATTTCATATTTAATAAAAATTACAAACTTCATAATTTTACGAAAAACTTCTCAATACAAAATCAAATAAAAAATAAACGTATCAATAATAACAATTTAATTATCAATTTTAACGCAATTGCAATATCGAAATTTTTTTAGGGGTAGATCTGTGATTTTTTTTAGTGCGACGTTACAGCGGTGCTCAAGTGCAGCTAATTAATTCGTCACATATCTCTGTAGCAGGAGATAAAGGCCAGAGGCTTAAAGGGTTTGAAAGATACACAGGGAATTTTGTAGATTCGCAAGCTCGGGGTAAAATAGAGCCTACGGGGCTTGTAGACGGGATAAATACAAGCCGAGGCAGTGTAACCCCCATATAAGCCAGAAAACAGGCTCCTGTGTATAACGCGGAATGTGCTCAACCATCAGCAACAATTAAATCCACGCACCCCGATTGTGTTTGTATTTGGTGCGCTACGCGTGAGGTCTCGCATTTGCCGCAACTCTCTGATATACCTTTGCTTGTATATATTCTTCCTATTGCTATATGTCGTTCCTCTCCTGTAAGCCAAAACGCGCCAACTGAGCTCCGGATCTCGGTCCAACAACCCCCTCAACGATAACAGAGGTTCTCAAAAAATTTTTTCTCTGATGCGACTTCCACTTTTATTATGAAAATGAGAGACGAGTGATAACAAACGACTGAGCATTGCACGTGAATAAATTCGATCGAATTTCCGAGATTTGACGCAGTTTCGCAGCCTCCGGCGAATTTCCAGGGGTTCTCAATTTATTTGTTTCTCATCCCTGAGATTCAGAATCTCGTAATGAAATTACTCGTTAAATTATTCAATAATTGATATTAAATGAAGGAAAGACACCGAGGGCTTGCGGATGCAAACGAGAAGCGATTAATGTGCATAAATAATGGTCGCTTCGTCCTCGGAATTCATGAATTTTTGATGAAAATAGTATATCGAGAACGAGACATGTTTGCGCTGCGGATCCTCTCCGCGCGAGCGCGGTGAGGGGGGATGAAAAGTTACAGTGTTGGTTTGGGGCCGGCCGGAGCGGGTTTGAAAACCCCTGGGAATCGACGGTGCACATCTGGCCGTGGGCGCCCTAAAACGTTGCTATAGGGTGAAGAGAGAGAGAGAGAGAGAGAAATAGACGCGATCTGGACTAAAGTATAAAGCTATAAGGGGTGATGCCACGCGCACTTTCACCCCCTCGCCACCCTCTCCGTACCACCGAGCGCGAGAGCTCTCTCTCTCTCCTCTACTTTCCGTTCTCTCGGATCCTCGCGAGCCAGGATGTCGTCGTTATTGCCGTACGCAACCTGAACGCACATAACACACGGGAAAACGGAAAAGGGAGCTCCTCTCGTCCTCATCCTCCTCCTCGCACACCCTTCCGTGAAACGGAGAAACAGAAAAATTATTGCTATCGCTTGTGCGCGACGTAAAAGAGCGAATTGTATCGATTGCCAGGCGATAAAGGCTCGAGCTCATGCTTTTTGCATACGGTGACAACCAAAATCATTCTTTTACATGGAAAAATTTTTTATACGAAATTATGTTGTTAAGTGTACTAAATACGAAATTTTCCTATCACGTTACAATGAAGTGGATAAATGAAAATTAATTGTTGTTAGGTCTCTTGTTATAGTAGACATCGATTAGAGTACGAGAACAGTCGAGCGGCTTACGCTCAATTTCTATGAGAAATGCGCTTAGTGGATTTGAGATTCCAAGAGATCCGGCTAATTATTTGCATAATAATAATGAAAGGAAATTCATATGCAAGTGGAAGGAAATCTAGAATTGTTTACATGCTTTTTAGTAGAATTTTGGATTGTTAGTTCACAATATTAATTATTTTACAATTGTTTGGTTTGATGTTCGTACAATATTCATTAAAGAAATAATTTGAGCTTTAGATGAAAACGTTGATCATGTGGATTTTCTTTATAGTCAGTTAAAGTGTTTATGATGAAGAACGCTTCTATTACTTTTGGTATTTGGTATATGAATAAAATACATTGCAAGCTTTCCGTACTTTGCGATTACTGATCGGTTGCCGATTTCGTGTTTTTGTTTTGTAATTAGCAAAATTTATTAATACCATCAATCAAAATAAATATTTAAAGTGTTGGTGAAAAATTGTTAATTGCAAAGTACATCATCAGTATCTCAATTATTAAAAAATTATCATTCCTTCATAAATAGTCCTTGAAATCACGAATAAAAAAAACGAAAGACTGGAGCACATTTATAAAAGTTTAAAAAATTATAAAACAATTAAAGAAATATAGTAAGTTCAAAATCTGTAAGATAATCAAATGTTGAATTCGAAATAACATAATTGAACTAAAATATGTATTAAGCGAAGGTATTTCCATATCAATTTTCTTTTCCTTATAAATCGCTTATGATTTTTTGTTTCAAGAATTAGAAGAGCATCGAACAAGGGTTGATTCAATATAAAATTGTTTAATGAAAGAAATTCGGTGTATTAAACTTATACGCACTCCAGTATATACGTAAAGAATAAAAAAATGTACAATATATGTGAGAGTAGCAATTTTTTGTACACCGAGAGTCTCTCGAGGGAAAGTGTGCTATTTTCAAGAGGGTCGACTATACGCGAAATAAGGGGTGGTTCGAGCCCTAAAAAGGGTTGCTAAAAGCTCGAGAAGCCTGGCCCTAATGGCCATAGTGCCGAACGTTAAATTTTCTCCATATATTTCACTGCATTAATAACGACGGTGATAAAAATGAGAAAAAGAATGTGAAAAATTCCTCGCAGTCTCTCGAAAAAGAAAAGTTCCGACGTCGAATAATCTTCTCGTTACCCGGGGAAATGAGATTTTTGTCGTCTCCTTCACGAACCGCGAGAAGCAAATCTCCCTTTTCGTAATCCACGTGAAACGTGTGTGGACGTCGACGTGCCTCGTCGTCTTTCCCGTCTCTTTCTGTTTCTTTCTTTTTCTCACTCCGTACGACGCGCCGGAAGCCATCGCCGCAGCTAATAGCTGCTAATGCACGTTTTTGTATCGAATCTTGCACTCGCCGGGTGGGAGAGACGGCGGACGAGAGAAATGAAGCGAGTAGAAAGGACACTAAGCTCGTGGCTAACGACGACACGGACTTGGGGGAGTGTCGGGGCCGTGTCTTTCGCGATTACGCGTGCAACATTCCGTAAAAATTGGAAAGAACTGACAGAGGCTTTTCTCTGGCCTCTCTCTGAGAAAATTGGACGAGAGAATTTTAAGCTGCAAGGATTGACTCGTCACCGAATTAAGCACGGCGTTAAAATATAGATTTTGTTAGATAAAGATCTGGATATAATTTTTTATTTAAATTAAAATTAATTGTTTGGGACTAATTTCGATTGTTTGAAAAATTTTATGTTGGTATTTGTGAATTTGATTGATGTTTATTATTAATAAATTTAATAAATTTTCAAATTTCAATACTTATTAAATAAAACGAAATTTAAAATAAAAAATTTGATATCACAGCTGATGTCGATTTCTTAAGGGGTTTTGATACCACAATATATAGGCAAACGCATGTGAAACACATAGGAAATTAAAAAATGATAAGACTTTGATGAAATTTAGCGAGAATGTTCTTATACCTCAAATAATAATTAAAAACTAATTTTTTTTAATTTTTCATCCACGTCGTTGTTGAGTAATTGACTAACAAAATACGTTCTTATACACGGTGTGTATATCTTTATATGTCCAAAAAGCGAATTTTTGTTGTTCTATTACTCTGTAAATATGAGGACGAAAATTTAGAAAAAAATAATACTCTTTAATTTTTTACAGAAGAACATTCTGTCCAAATTTCATCGAGTTCTTATTATTTTCATTTTTATACTACCGAAACTCCTTAAGATGATGTTCAAGTGTTCTATATCGTGCAAAATTGAATCTCTAAAAATAAACATTTTTCGAAGAAAAAAAAGAATCACGTTTTAGTCTTTCCATCAAAGAATAATGTAATTCTCTTGTTTTTTCAAAAATATCAAAAATCTCTAAGAAAATAGCAAATCCGTTTTTCATCTATTCCTCTCGCACTCGTAGGTGTTAAAAATCACCTTAAATAAAACTATAGCTGACAAAATTTATGAACTAAATTTATATTAAAAATTATTCTCCTTACAATTTATGAACTGCAATTTTTAGTGGAATATTTCACAGACATGAAATACAGATACAAAAATATATTCTTGATTTTTTTTTCAATTATCGGCGATTTCATTTCTCGCGAAAAGTTTGCACGAAGTGATAAGAAAAAAAAGTTCGATTCCTCTTTCACTTTTCTTCAACCCTGCAACTTTGGCCCCTCGACGAATTTCCTCCCTCATTACTAAAAACTTGAATTGGATTTTTTTCCTTGTCTCGTCCTCGTCTCGTCGCTTTTGTCATTTTTGTACCGCGAGAATGGCGCAGCGAAGTTCGGAAGAGGTATCAACAGCCTCGCCACTTCGTTTGGAATTTTTATCTCTCTTTTTTTTTCTTTTTCTTCATAGCTCTCGTATCGTTTCGCTTTCATCTTTCAAAGACAGATAATACGAGACAGACAGGCCGTTATATTGTGTCTGTACATTTAAAAAAAAATGAAAAAAGTATTTCATGCACAGACAAACGCCATTAGATTAAATTTTTCTTCACTCCCCGCTAAGATTTTTTCCACGATAATGGACATCGAGTTTTGAATTGTCCCGAATTTACAGACGAAAATTCGCAGACCATGAAAATCGCATTTCCTTTCAAGTCTCATTTGCGAGAGACACGAGAAAAAAAATTAATTTCTTGCTCCCGGAGCGAATCTCCGATGACGTCTGCCTCCTGACACTCGCTTTGCCGGCTTAATAATATTTTGCTCGCTTAATTCTTAGTCGGCTAACGAAATTGTAAAGATTTTAATCGAGTTTGCGAATAGTTTCGCGAAGAGCGAAAATCGTCGTAATGTTTGAAGGCAACGGGCGAAATTCGCCAGTTGGGGAATTTGCCTGTGGCGGAACTTGATGAACTTACCGAGCTGAGTTTGATGTGCGGGGGCTGGCGCTGGCCTGACCTTGTCCGGAGGGCATCTTCTCGTCGCCGCTACGGTCGCGGGCAGCGGGATGCTCGTGCCTCCTGGACCAATTCCTGGACCACCGCCGGCTTGTTTGTTATACGGCGAGGGAAGTCTGCAAAAAAAAAAAAGATTTTTTTTTTGAGTTTATTCGTGTGGAAAAATTTTCAAGAGAATCTAAAAATAAAGTAGAAAAATATTTACAAGAACGTCGAAAAGAATTTATTTACGAGGGAAATTCCGAAAAAAATGCTCGTCGTAAATTTTGACGCAAAAAATGAAAAAAAGTCGATGTTTGACAGAAGAACACAAAATAGCGATGTTTAATTCACGTTCGCGTTATGATGAGAATTTACGTACGGGCGGCTCTTGATAAATCGCTCTGGGAATCCTCAAAGCGATCCTCGATGCTTTCAAGTGGCCCTCGGACCAATTCATTTAACGAAAATATGTGCCGTAACGAGAACATCGTGTTATCGTTATTTTATATACGCTTGGAGGAGTCGGTTATATGCGAAAATTTCGCTTTCAGAGCCGGAAGTCGTTAAGTGGGCCTCTCTCTCTCCCGTATAGCAAAAAAAGACCGAGAGAGTCTCGTGAGACGACGAAGACGTGAGATTATTCCTCCTATAAAACTTGAATAGTCACTTAGACGAGAGCTCGAAAAGCTTTTTAGATATTAAACTTGAATCGAAGTGAATTTTGAGTTGCGATGTTCGAGGAACAATTTTTACAACCTGCAAATATAATTTTACGATCGAATGTAAAGATATTTGACATTTTTTTATGAATTTTATAAGAGACTTTAATTTTTAATGTTTAGTTCAGTGTCATTTTAGGATCATTAAATTTTGCTTCAAAAAATAGAAAAAGAGGTTAATGGTCTGTCAGAATTTTTTCGATGGAAAATTTTTTTTTTTTTCATAGATGTACCTAACTATCTATAAAAAAATTTACGATCGAATGTAAAGCTTTCAAGGTAGTTCGATCGCTAAAATTGTTTTCTTACGAAAATTTTGAAAAAAAATATGTTTTGAAAGAAAAATTTACAAATCGATTGATAAAAGAGAAACGTAATTCTACCGTCTAGTTTTTTAGTTATTCGATTTTGAAGTTTTGTGATTCTTCCATTTAAATGCGTGTTAAACGCAGTGAAAAAATTTGTTTTTCAAAATAACTCAAAAACGGTTCTTACCATTTTCATAGAAAAAAGGAGATGTTAGAGTACTTCGTAAAAAATATTCAGAAAAAAATGAGCTTGGTTTACCGTTCAGTTTCGGAGAAAGAAATTATTTAGTGAAAATCACACACTTATTTCAGTGAGAGAATTTTCAAGGTTCGCAAAATGGCAACGCAAAAATTTCGTAAAATATATCTATCATATTTACCTCTTTTTCATCAATGAAAATCTTAAAATTTATCAAAATTAATTTCCCAAAAATTGCAAAAAGGGGCCTCGCCCCATGTTTATACGACATTCAGCGATCGAACTACCAATTAGAAATATTTGAAATTAATTTTCACAAAAATTTACCAAAGTCGTGAAATTTTGAGATACAAAAGTTCACCTTCAAAGAAAAAATGTTCTCATTAGTAGAAAAAGAGGTCACTGGCCCGTTGTAATTTTTTTGAGGAAAAAAACCCAGTAATGTTACGTTTTACTCAAACTAAAAATGGTAGTGACGGTTCCCTTGCTGCGAGTCGAGCATGTTAAGTCATAGAGATGAGGGAGAATGGGCCGAGAGATCTTTTTTCCATTTCTTTCGGCGAGGGAGGTCTCGCGTCTCATTTCGGACCTTCGTCTTATATTCGTCGTTGCAAAGAGAACGAAAGAAAAAGAAAGAGCCCTTTTGTCAGACCGCGTTCCCTTCTGCGGCTGCTCGCCGACGAGAGCTAAATATTCTTTCTCGGGATAATAAACGAAAAAGAGGAATGAAGAAAAAAACCCGAAGAAAGGTAAAGTGCCAAGCATACCACCATCAGTATCAACGAAAATAAATTCTTGTTCCTTTCATCCGGATCAGGAATAATTTTTTTAATAGCGAGACCAATTTGTGAAATTTCTTATTTGATTCGATTCGTACAAAAAAATATAAATATTTTTTGTTAAAATATAAATAATGACAGAAAAAGTTAAAAATTAATTTATTTACTCATTTAAATATTTTCCCTTTTATATTTGACCAAGCAGATCAACTTTCCATAACAATAATTAATGTAAATTAAATAAAACAATGCAAAGAGTAAATTTACAATGTTCCCCGGCTATTAATAAGAAGATGAAAGAAAAAAAAATAAGCGAACCTGAGGACATCGATGCAGGAGTTCGAGATGATTCTCGAAGGCGAGTCGGTGAAGCGTTCAACCGCGGTGAAAGAATACGAGAGAAGTGGGGAAAGAGAGCAAAAGAGGGATGAAGGAGAAACTGACACGAAGAGAGGAAATTCAGGGTTGTTGGATTCTCGGTTAACCGCGACTGTTCTGTGCCAAAAGTCAACACGGGCTTTCACCATTCGGGGCCTATATTACCCTCGTAGCTGGAGGGTAAATATTTATCCTAATGCCCGTGTATACTGTCATCTCGTATATATACCGAGAGAGCTCGCGCTTCCGTTTGCTCTACTCTGTCAGAGTATAATACCGGAAATTACGCGCAATGCGGAGAAATCTCTCTTCCAAAATTCACGCGTCTGCCGTATTCATAATGCGTGCAAAATTGCCAATTATTCATAAAAAATGGCCTAGAGCGTTATTAAAACAGAGAGAGAAGATGAAAAAGTTTTAATGTCGAAAGACACAGACATCACGTTCTGTAAATGTTGAAACAAAAATGAAATCTGAATCGAAATTAACTGAACTGAAAATGAAATGAATTAAATGTAATTAATCTTAAAAGCATAAAATCGTCAAAACTGGAAAGAACGGAAAAGTTATCAAAGTAATTAGTTTTTTGCGTTTGCAGACTGTTCGTGGAATATGGACACACAATTTTTACTCGGGTCAATGGCTCATTTCCAAATGTATATTGGAATATGCATGTGTGCGATTTGTCCATATCGTGCGCTAAATGAAGTAATTACTACTACTTCAATTTTTTTACAATTATTACGTTTTGTAAATTGCGAAAAAAATTAAATCTGCTAAAATCACATATCCGGCACATGATTGACGAATTTTATAAAAAACATCAAAAATTGCAAATTCTAAAAAATGCCATCAAATTATCAAAACTAAACACTGTTCTGAAAATATTTTTCATTTCATCGTGTTTTGCAGCTTATGAAATATGTAAATGAAATATTTCTTCTAAAATGCACACATCCGTATTCGTAATGCGTGCAAAATTGCCTTTAAATCCTATAAAACGACCTCAAAGTTTTCATCAAAAATAAAAAAAAAAACAAAGAACGTTAAAAAACAAAAAGAATTTATTCTCAAAGCGCATTCCTCTTCCACGTACCGCATTCTCAAAATTATCAAATAACGCCGGAAATAAATGTGGAATGATAAAAAAAGAGGAAGTGGATGTACGACTCGTGAACGTTTTGTAAAATGCGCTTTTGTTCCAACGTCCCGTGTCCCTTTGTCCAGCAAAAACTCTCCCAATGTATTCCACAAAATTGCATTAAAATCCTCCCATGTATACACATATAAAACGCACCATACGATAACAGTCGTAAGGCCCCAACTCCGATGATTCCTCCAGCGGAGTCGCGCACTTTCGCTCTCTCTCCCATTCGAGTTAAACACACAAGTTTTGCCAGGACGCTCACGTGCAGAATTCAGCTTCACCTCTCTCGCAGATACGATTTATGTTGTCATAAATGCGGGGAATATTTTATCCGTATACGTGAGCGTTGCCCAGAAAGCGCAACAATTGAAAATTCCTGAATGCGCAGAAAGAGGCAAATGTTTCAATATCGTTTGAATCGAGACAAACACAGAAACGATTTTGTTGCTAAATCGTTCTTTCCTCTGCACCTGGATATTATTATTTTTTATTGGTATTATTACTATTATTATTATTATTATCATTATACCCAGCCTATCCTCTCAGTAACATAAAGGTGCGATATTCCGCGTGTGGGAATTCGCATACGCGAATGAGAGAATAAAAGACGGATAAGAGACTCGAAGGCTCCGTGCGCATGATGCAAATCTTGCATCCACCTCTATATCGTGGCATGATTTCTGTAATTGACCAGCGTGTGTCTGTCGGGAGAAAAGGGACGGCGGAGAGGAGCTCCGAGAGCCGAGGACCGGACGTGAGCATTGTTGTCTGGAATTGGCGATTGGGAGATTAGGGGCGTATGTACGCGTCAGTGAGCTTGTGTGTGCGTTGCAAACAACGGATCGCATCAACCGAATCGAGTATTCAGTCGCCTAGATGCTCCTGTGTGAGGCCTCGAACCCGGACGAGGATTTGTAAACAAGATTCAAAGACGTTTGTTTAAGGTTTTAGCATTAGAGTTTCATGTTGGAATTTTTTTTTTTAATTTTTTTTTCCACAATTTGTCAAGTTATTATTAGCTTTGACGTCTTATTTCAAGTAATTAATTGACGATTTATTTTGATTTTTCTTTAAATGTGTTTCATTACCAAAGAAAATGTTCTTTTTCGATCTGCTATGTTAATTGATGTTTAGATTTAATTTTTGTTTAAATGTGTTTTTAAATCACCAAATACAATGTTCTTAGCAAATAATAGACTAGTTGATATTAAACTTTATCAAAATTTGAAATATTGTAAATTTTCACCAAATTTTTGGGGTATCCCATTTTGCCCCCTCCCCACCCTATATTTCTCGATTGGACAGGTCTGAAATTTTTTGATTATCTCTTTAACTAAACATCAAAGATAACTTCTTAAAAATACACGTTATCGACCTATTTTTTGATAAAAACGCGATTTAATACGAACAAACGTGAAAATCTCTCGCAACTGTCGATGCCATGAATGAAATCAGCTGATGACGGCGAAGTCAATTGACCAACTTCATCTTAAATATTATTATCCTAATAATTTTTTGACGGTAATTTTTAGTGGAATATTTCCAAGTGTAGTAACCATTGTTTTTCCTGTGAACCCAAAAAATTAAAAAATACCTTTTTCCAAAATTTTCTACAGGGACTGTCATTTGACTAGAGAATATACTTGATCAACCTTAAGCAGAGTGAAGCTAGTACTTTACCACGTTCCTATTTTTTCATTTATTTTGGTACATTGAATGAAATGTACGATGTCAAATTTTTTTGTTCTCATTGGAGAGTAAAATGTCCGGAGAATGGATTCCCGTTCTAAATCCAAGTCTGAAGATTTACGAGGAAACGTCGGTTCGAGTGGCACGAGAGAAAGACGAGTGTTTTCCCTTGCTCGGTACATTGTTTCGAGATTCTAACGAAAAAGAATTACCAGGATCGCTTTCGAGCGCGGAGAGAGCTCGGACCAGAGAGAAAGGGAGTTGAAATATTTGACGATAATAATCGCCAGAATCGAAAGGAGGAGAAAGAAATGACGAGGACAGAGCGATGAGGAGAAAAATGGAAGAGAGGAAAAATCGGGGGTGAAACGCTTTTTCTCTCCTCCGTCGCAGAAACTCTCGGCAATTTCTGGAGGGTGAAATCATGAGAGCTTGCAGACCTGTCAGGAACAATATAGCTCTGTTGGGAAAGGGATAAAACGCCAGAGACGAAAGGAAAACGAAAAAAAGCACGACGAAGCGATATTCGATATTATTTACAGTGCAATATCGAAAATTAATGTGCCCGCGACTGGGTGGAAAAACCTTCAGCCCGATTTCTCTCACTTTTTCCCTTTATCCGTACTTTGTCTACCCCTTCAATCCTATTTTAGTAACGTAAGAATAAAAAAATTTGGAAACGTATTTTTTGGCTTATAGCGATAAAAAACTAATTTATTTCTTCTTTTGAGGTTAAATCCGTGTTCATGGGCAACGATCTGTGACGTTGGAGATTGATTGAAAAGCAGCCCACTTCTCTCTCACTTTTTCTATTCTTCTATACTACGTTCAAATCTTTTTTCATCCAAAAAATTAAGTTACAAGCCTCGAAAAATTGCGTCTTATCGAACTATTCACGATTTACTTCTATAATTTATTTTATTATCGTACGAATAATATTATCGTCAAATATTAATTAATTTTAAAAATTAATATTTTTCGTTTAGTTGTGACGTCTATAGATTCACATCAGCGGAAAAACGGCACAGCCCAATCTTCAAGTATGGCTAAGGACAGACCCTCTAATGAAGAAGTTCTCCCTTTGATAATACATAATAAAATGATTTCGCAAATAAAATGTTTTAAAACTTTACAACTTGTAAACGTTCCGATTTAACTAATTTTGAAAAGGTTGCAAATAAACTGAAATCTTCAATGCTCAATATAAAATAATTCAAAGATAATTTTTATGTCCAGAAATCAATATAAGAGTAAATGAATTTGGAAATATATTATTTAATCTAGAGTGATGAAAATCTAATTCCTATTTTCCTTCTTTTTATATTTTAAGGTTTTTAAATCAGTATTCAAGGTCAAGGAACAATGACATTTCGAGATTGATTGAAAAGCAGCCCCATTTCTCGGATTCTCTCAAAATGTTTCCCCACCGGTTTGCCAACGAATGATCGTAGCCAACAGCGTGATTAGAAACTCGCTGCAGGGTTGTGCGAGGACCATTGTGTATCGCGAACTCGATGAGAAATATAAAGGGACGAAATGCAAGCGAGAACGCGAGCACGAAACGTGAACTCGCCTCGGGTGCTCCGAGATCGTATACGCAATTTCCATACCCTGCTCCCGGTATTTTCTCATTTTTTTCCCTCACAAAAAATTCTACGGATGAAGACTCTTCATTCGGACCCCACGTTTTTTACAATTCTCTGATTCATCTTGGTATTTAAATCTAAAATATTTCAAAGCTTTGAGTCCTCAAATTTTTAATCTGTCACTTTAATCACTGAATTTATTGAAATTATTTTTGTGATTTTACAACACAGGTGCTTATCTGACAATTAGAGTTATTTTATGCTTTAAATGAAATTCAAAGCAATTTTAATAAAATGATAATATAATTAAACTTTGTTATCAGAGCATTATACATTTATATATAAATTTAGTTATTCCTCAGCAATTAATATTTTGTGATTTTTAATTTCTGAGAGAATTAAATTCAAGGGTAGATCTGAAGTGTTTCAGGAATTCAAAATATTTAAAGCCTCATTTCTGAGACTCAAATTTATAATCTTATAATTTATCATAAAAATTATCCCTATTAATTTGAAATATTTAGAATACTTCAAAATTTTGCTTTCTTCGCGAATACTCAAAAAATTTCATAATCATTCAGTGTATTGATTCTTCTTAAATGTATCAAATTATCATTTTTAATTTACAACACGAGTACTCTTTCAATAATTATAATTATTTTATGCTCGAAAGTGATATTAATTTCTGAGACATGTAAATTCGGGGGTGGATTGCTCGGTGGAGTGTTCCCGAGTGCAATAGTGTGAGGAGGGAATTTTACTAATTACCTGCATGTTCAACCTCCCCAAACTCTCTTATACCCTCATTTCTCTCTCTCTCTCTTCGCAACCCTGCTCGTATTTCTCATGTCTGTGAACCCTTCTGTCCGGAGGAGACATGCCTGAAATTCCTGTACCATATCGATCTCACTACCACGAAAATGCATCCAATATGCTTGCACGGTACTCTCAATCTCGTTGCTTAAACCTCCTCGTGTATAACATCGATGCTCACTCCGAACGCTAATACTTTTCGAAACAAATAACGAGCGTTCCCATAGACTCCGTCTCCTCATACTCGTATCACGTGAAATTCCTCTAAATAATATTCCAATTAAATTCTCCAGAGGGGATGAGAAATATTCGAAAAGTCAATAACAAGCGGAATATTTCGATTTTTAATTTAACGTCCAGCATTCGAAGAATTTTTCAGTTTTTGTTGTTGTGTTTTTTAATTTAATTTGGAATAGAAGGATTTGTATTCGCTGGATTTTCTGGCTCCAACGAAACAGCGTTTAATTGGTCGAGATACGACTCTTAGACGATCCTTTAACTGGATCGTGCTCCACTTTGTATACGACGATGCGCAGCGTTCGGTCCTCCTCTGCTTCCAGCTTGGATATCTACTTAATTCCCGTATGCGCGAGTTCTCGCAAGAGCTCACGAGCTCCCAGGATCCCGCGAGACGTTTAACCCGTTCGATGCAATGAGACGCGAATAAGCGATGTACATGGAAAACTCGAGAGACCTTCCCGTCGTACCGAGAGTTTCCTAGCAATTAGAAGGAATGTCGCCCCGCTCGTTGCGACTTTTGCAACGATATCAATCTCACCTCGGCCGTTCCTTTTCGCATTCTAATCTCATTTACTTTTCAAACTTCCTTTCCGTCGATATATCGTGTGTTGCGATCTTTTTATATTATTCAATCTTTTATAACAGATTTTTGTGTATTATTAAATTAAATGTGATATTCCTTTTAAAGATATTTGAATTTTAGAAAATGATATTGAATTCATGTCCAAATATTGAAACAATTACAAATGCAATTGAATCAAAAGCAAAAGTAAAATATTTTTGAAATAAAAACTCAGTTTGATAAAATGTATTACATTTTCCTCTCAGTGGATCTTAAAAATTATTTTTTGATTCATTTTCAAAAAAATAATTAAAAATTATTTTTAAAAAATGAATCAAAAGATAATTTTAAATAATGATTATTTTCAAATAAATATGCGTTGAATAGAATTTAATTAAATTGAAAATACTGTTTATGAGTAAAATTATGAGTACAAATTTTTTTAACTCAACTTGAGTCGTTTTTGAGTAAAAGCACCTCAAAGTATTCTTGATAAATTCATATTAATAAAAGGTGTCAAGTTATCACTCAAAATGTGTCGAATTTTCACTGAGTATATTCTCATTTACTTTTCTTTACCTTCCCAATTCAAATATCTGCATGAATGATTTTCGCGAAACATTTCAACTGGACGTTTCGTCTAACCGGAAAGCTCATCAACGGTCAAGCAGAGTGAAATGGGAGGAAGAGACGAATCTCTCAACCACACAGTAGCAAATCAGTGGCGAAGTGTTTAAGTCGTGATTGCTGAACCTCGGAAGAGGCAGCTCGCAATTACATAGATGCTCGCAAACTCACGTTCATCGCGTTGGCCGACGAGCAAGAAAGGAGCAGGATTCAGGAAAGTGGCAATTACCCCCTTCTCACCTTGCGTGTATATTTTCTCTCTCTCTCTCTCTCTGATCATCCTCGAACGTTCTGCAAAATTGTATACAATTTGCCCCGACACCTTTTCCGACGTACTAAATTCGTCCCCAATTTCGTTTCGCTCTTATTTTCACCACCAGAAAACAAGAAAAGAAGAAAATTACTCTGACGTTGATTTTTCAAGCTCAACGCATACGCGAAATTTTTTTTTTTAGTCTCGAATTTATGTCTCGAGTGGTTTTTGGGCGTGAACGTAACATTAAGAGTTCAAGACGGTTAGTTGGACGCTCTTGGAGAAATTAGTGAGGGCAGGGTTCACCTCGTACATTCTTGTTCGCAGCTCTTGCATGTCCTTCTCTTTCTATCTGTCTCTCTCTTTCCCTCTCTCTCTCTCTCTCTCTCTCGGCCGTTCTCGCTTTCGTCTCGAATATTTGCCACGAACGAGAACGAGGTCGCTAATTCATTCGACGCAATTAGGGATAATTGCGCGGCGTACCAGACTGAAGTTTAATATTATGCTTATGTCGTCCGAGTGCATTGTACCGATATTTATGCTGGCGAAGAGTGCACCGGGTGATCGCGTAGGAAATGGACAAATTGAGGAAATGATTTCATACTCAATGAAAAAAATGAGATCTATCATTTGCGTGAAGTTTTATTTACAAAATATTGATTAAATTTCACTCAATTGAAGAAAAAATACGAATTTGAACGAAAAGAATTGAACAATTAGAAAAAATGAAATTTCTTTCAAATGTATCATTGGTTGAGCTCTGTAAAATTAGAATAAATTTCGAGTATTACCAAAAACGTACATTTAAATCACTTTTTCATGCTGCATTTTTGAATAAAAGATTTACTTCAATGCTGATTTAATTTTTTTAATTTTGAGGTGAAAAATTTAACTTCAAGAAAAATGAGATTACAAATGCATTCGACTATGAGTCGAGCTGTAAAAAAAAGAGTGCATTCGAAACAAGTTTCGAGTATCACATTTTTTGATAGAGAAATTTTGTACTCCAAAATACTGGTTCAATTATAATTACGACAAAAAATGTAAATTTAAAAAAAAATTAAAAAATGCAAATTCCTGGACCCCAAATGCATTCGATCATCAGTCGGGCTATAATTACAATATGTTTCGAGTCTGAAAAGTACCAGCTGGTGACGAACCACTCGGTGGAGAATCTCGAGTACTTTGCCGTCGAATTATGGCTCTCGAACACAGAGGCGCAGAGATTTGCACTCAGTTTCGCTTGCACACGGATGCACAAATTTTCGTGCCCGGGAGAGTAAGAAAACTCGAAGCCTATGAAAACATATTTTTTTTTGGGCACGCACACACGAGGGAGGGATTTTTAAAATTTTTCTTTTTTTACGATTCAAAAACGTGCGGGAACGTTTTCATGCGAAACGCGGACCCCTTGACTATACCGAGGTCTATTTCTGCGACCATTCACATCGAAAACATTGACTCACTCGCTCTGTCCCCGCTCTCGCGGGGTGTCTTTGAACTCGTTTGCTAAATAAAGAGGGTAAAGGATTCTCCTACCGCGATCACGCACGCACGAAAATGTTCCGGAGACGCGAGGAGAGAGAAAATAGAGGAAAAAAGGATTAAAAAAAAAAGGAGAACGACGAAGGGAGAAATGGAGAAAGAGGGAATTTCTCGTCCAAACGAAGAAGATGAGTTCGAGCCTCGTGAAATAATCGTCAGTCGTGCTAGTAATAAATCACTCGGGGATTCCTTTTCTCTTGTTTCGCGCGTATCGCTCGGAGGTGCGAGACAGTCGGAGCTTCGGGAAATTTACCCTCGCGCGAAGAAAACGCGGTGATTAAGCGACAGTTCGGAGTTACGAAGAAATCGGAGGAAAAAAATGAGAAAAAGTATCCGAGAGATTTTTTTCACCGAAGAATCCTCAACGTCAAAAATTTTGTTAATTTGTCAATTTCGTTCGTCTGTCAAAAATCTTTGCGTCATTTTCAATGTGGGTCAATGGCCTACGTAAAATCGTTTTATCTCTCGAGCTTTGAGGTGCGAGACACTCCGGAAAATTTATCCTCGCGATGATTGAGTGAAAGTTTGCAGTTAGAAATTGGCAAAAAAAACGAGAAAAAATATTTGAGTTTTTTTTTGAGGAACCAAAAATCTCGACCTGTCAAAAATCTTCTATCTATAGTTTTCAATTTAGGTCAACGTCCTCTGGTAAAATCGTTTCGAGATATACTCAAGAGAGTAATGACGTGTCCAAGAATAAAAAAATGAAGGAAACAAAGGCGAAACGGTGACGTTAAAAATTTCGAGGTCACACGAGAGCTGGAGCACGTGCGTGTAAAATACGCTCGCGCGAATACGTGTGTCCAGGAATAAAAGCGCTCTTGCACTCCACAGGTAGGTATATCCGTGTGCAGGACACGAAATGCGTGAAACTCCCAGGCGAGACTCGAGGGATCGTCCGTGTGGGTGAATTTCATACGAAACTCGTCTGCGTTGCTAGTTCGTGCGTGAAGAGAGGATACAGAGGAGAGAGAAAAAGAAAAGAGAATAAGAAGAAAAAAAAGAGGGACCGGTCCTCCCACCGTGATCCTCAACATCGCTTATAATTCGTTTCCGACACAACAGACCTTACTGTTTCATTTTTTGTATTCTCTTCCCTTTGTCCTCTCGTAAATATTTTCAGTCGTAAACGTTTTTCTGCTTTCCTTCCATTTATCTCTTCAAAACTTTTTCATTTTCTGGCGAGTGAAAAAAAATTCGCGCCTGCGTTATGTTTATTCGGTGAAAAGTTTTTCTTTCGAATTTTTATTTTTCTCTCGAGGTCTTCCTCCGAATATTTGTAACGGTATACAATTTTTTGTTTCGATTTATTTATATTCAGTTTTTTTTTCTCGAATAATGAGAGCTAACGAGCCTGCGCGAAAATCGAGTCGGAGCAAAAGTTTCTCAGACACGTTTTTAACGATTTCTTTTCATTTTTTGTTTTCGTCTCGCTCTGGCATCAAGAGCGGGCTCTCGTGTTCGTATATGCATACGTGTATTTATATTTTTAAGTGAGAGTGTTGACTGTATCCATATCCATTCTTCGCGGACACTCGAAGCTCGCTGATACCCAAGGGAACGAGTTTCATCTTCTCCCAGAGGGAATACACTTCTCGTCTTACTTGGCAACTCGATTTTTTGGTAACCCATCTTGAGACCTTCTTTCCCTTCCAAATTTTTTTTTTTCATTCACTTTTCTCTTTTTCCGAATTTTATTCCTCTCTCGATGATGGCTACTGTCGAAATTTAATATTGAGGTATCGTTAACCCAAAAAATTCCCCTCATGGTTTAAAAAAAGGTCAAGTATCGGTTTTATATTTTTAGGATTTTTTTTCTTCGTTGTTTTAGAGTCAGTTTCCCGTGTGTGTTTTTCTTCGATTTCGTATGCAAGATTTTGTATTAATGTCGAAGTATTCAAGAATTTGAATAGATCGTGTGAGAGGCGATTCTGACAATAGCGAAAGCTCAATTTTTTGGTAAAAGATCTTCAGACCTTGTCCCTTCCCCAAATTTATTTTTTCGTCTTCTTTAATTTTTTTAAAATTTTATTTCTGTTTTTAAAAAATAATGCTCTTCATTTGAACGGTGGCTCGTCTGTCTACGATCATCCTTCCTTTTTTTATATTCTTTGCAGGTCTGGCTTTGACTTCCCTTTATTGCTTTGGCATATCCATCAATAATCACAAAATAATTCACGTATATATATCTAACACTCTCAATGATGACTCTTGTAAAGATTTAATAATTCAAATATCAATTTTATATTTTCAAGATTTTTTCTTCGTAATTTTAGAGCTCAGTTTCCCAGATATGTTTTTCTTCGACCTGGTATGCAAATGAATCTTTTATTTACTGTACTGAGAAAATAATTTCAAGAACTCGCGTGCGTGGCGAAAAAGGTGTTGAAGTCCTGCAGCGAAAGAAAGAACTCTTTTTACCAACTGATCTTCTTTTTGGTAATTCATCTCAAGACCTTGTTTCCCTTCCACATTTTTTTACCCAATTTTTTCCGAATTTAATTCCTCTCGTTGATGGCTCCTGTCGAAATTTAATATCAGGGTATCGTTAACCCAAAAAATTCCTCCCATGGCATATTACGAAAAGGGTCAAGTATCAATTTTATACTTTCAAGATTTTTTCCTTCATGTTCTTCTCGGATTCTTCGTCATTTCATAGCCAGTTTCCCGGATCTGTTTTTCTTCGGCTCGGTACACAAGTGAATACTGTATTTACCGAAGTATTAGGACAAGAATTTTGAGAGCTCGCGTGCGTGGCGAAAAAGGTGTTGAAGTTGTGCAGAGAAAGAAAGAAGGCTCTTTGCCAACCGGTCTTCGAGGGACTCGGGGCAACCGACACACCGAGATAAAAGCTAAAATATACACATTTGCGTACAGACGCGTATTTAGAGACACGTACGGGAGCGCAGATGTGTTAAACTTTGCTCAAGGGGCCTGCGTGAATCTGGTTTTTAATTTTTTCCTTCCCGATATAGATCGCCAGTGGCTAAGTCTGTCGAGTCTGTGCAACGTGCCCCGAGAGTCCTCGCTTTATAATTATAAGCTCCTTTATATATGTATACAGTTATCCGCGCGTGGACAATTTAAATATTATTTATACGTGAGAGGAAGAGACTGAGGTAAAAAAGTGACGGGCAACGCGAATATCTATCTCAAGAGCTCTCCGTACGCGAGATACATTTCTCATGCATGCGATCTGTTTAGTTTTATACATCGTGATAACGCGTAGGAAATCGCTTGATATGCAATATGTACGATACAACCCGAAGGTGATTTTCGATCCATCGCCGTCCCACCTCGCGCCGAAGATACGAGATCGAACGCGCCTCTCTTTTTTTCGCGCAATAATCTCCCGAACGCATCTGCGCGATTTATTCCGCAATGTATCTTTGGGTCGGGATATTAAATTTGTTGCAGACGAAGCGCGGAAGTTTATATATTTTTTTGATTTGAAATTTCTTTTTTGATTGATTTTCATTTTTTCGAGAGTTTTTCAAAAATTTATTTTGTCAAATTTAATTTTTTCGAAATTTTATTTTACTTAAAATTAAAATATTTTTTTGAATATTTTCGTTAACTTTGTTTCGAGAATTGCATAATAATTAAATTATTGTAAGACTTCTACTTTTTTCGGTTTTTTCCTATTTTATTTACAATTTATAATTTTTTTTTCATTTTGTTTCATTAATTTTTCCTTATTTGAACAGTCTTCCAATGATTAAATTATTGTGTTTAAAATTCAAGGTAAATAGCGTGGTTTTTATTGAGCTTGAAGTCTTGGAATTGTGCCAAAAACGTGAAAAATACACGCGGTCTTGTTGATCGAGCCTTCAACACGTGCAGGCGAAGTCTTCCGGAGTTTTTTGTTACTCCAGGAATGTGTATCGTGCGCGAAAAAACCACGGGCAAATTTTGCCTCGATTATCCATGGAATTTCCGGCAAAAGTATACGGGCCGAGCGCGTCGGCGTTTGTGGACAAGCTGGAACTAAAGTTTCACGTCGTGGAATAATAAGCATAACGGTATCGAGAATTTTATACTTTTTTTGCAAACCAGGAGAATTCCGAAAGAATAGAGAAACATTTTTAAATGAGGAAGAACATTTTATTCATTTTCATAGAAAAAAATCCTTTAATAAATCATTGACACTGGAAGAAAAATTTGACAACTTTTATCAAATTTGTTGAAAATATTTTGTTTATTGGGAAAATCCAAATAATGGCTATTTAATAATAAATAATTAATGAACTAATAATACAATGCACGTTTTCGTATTGTATGCCATATTATAATACTATTCAAAATACCTTTGAATCTAAACGTTGAATAATTTAATATCAGTACTGAATCTTGCTAAAATAAAAGTTCCAACAAATTGAGTGAACTTTATGGTTGAATTGCTCTAGCTCGAACAAAGTCATATTAATTCAATTTCATTGTAATCGTTCGAATGTTTTACGATAAATTCGAAACAGTATTCCATCATTTCAGAAATATATTTCTTTGGTGCACAATGGCAAATTTTATTGATTCACGTGCACATTTATTGTGAAATGCAATATATCTTCCTCACAGTGTAGATTTTTTTATCTTTTTGAACGCAAATTTTTCTTTCTATTCTCGATGTACCTGTGAACTTCCGGCGAATTTGGCAAGCTTCGCGCCTTCCGGCTGCTCCCACCACTGTGGCTTCCGCTGTTTCCCATCGTGAGGACAATTTTCCTTTTTTTCCTTTATTATTTCCTTTTTTCTCACTACACTTTTTACGAGGTAACGTCTCTTATCTCGAGGCAAAAAGCGAAAGAACGAAGAATACGGTCTAATGAACTCCTCGTCTTTTTTCTCGTCCCCTCAAAGACTCTCGAGCAATTTACTTTTATCGAGGACTCTGATTCGGGAAATAAGAACCATCGATCTTCCGGGGTCTCGATTCAAAAATCATTGATAAAGAGTTGTTCGTCCCAGGCAAAAGAGTTCCCATGGCAACGCGCCGAAGACGCGTGGATCGGCGCATCCATTGCAACGGAGAAACCTCGTCTCACTGATAAACCGACGCAAGGTCTCATCGAGTCGGAGAAAAAATAAAACTGAACCAAATGGCAGGATCCACGTTCCACGAAGTTCATTCCTTGACAATGACTCGTACTGTCTTTCCCTTCTCTCTCGTCATTCTTAGATTCGTCTCTATGTATCCCAGTCCCTCTTCTTTTCTTCGTTGAAAGAACGAGAGAAAATCGCCGTACGGATTCTCAACCGGCATTCATCGAGACGCGCCTTTTTTTCTCCTTCTTATTTCCTCCTCGTAGATCGTTATCGAGAAATCGATCACGACGAGAAGATCGAACCGATATCTGTATCGGAGCAAGAGGTAACTCTCTCGCCGATTCCCAGGGATGATAAAAACACGAGAATAATCGCATCGATCCTTGTCGATAAATAAAAGAATCCGATTTTATCCTGCGAACGTCACGAATTTCCACCATTCAGACAAAAATCCTCTCACTGTTTTCCTCTCACGAATTTGATCGATTCCCATGTTTCCGAGCACACGAAACGATTTCTCAGTACTAAAAATCCATCACACGATTTAAAAAAAACGAATGTCACCACGATGAAAAAGAGCGGGCACGTTTTTTTCGTCAGATTTAAAATCGAAAGGCCTCAAGGCGTGTTAAAGCGGTTCGCTCGTCTCATGGTGTACGAGCATGGTGTAGGCATCGTTGATGGCCCGTTTCAAACTGAGCTTCGAGGCACCCGCGACCAAGAGAAGCCCCCGTGTTTCCCATTCCCCCGTTTTCCCCATAGCACGTGGCTCGGAGTTCGGATTCTTCGTCTCTCTCCCTCTCACGCACGCTGGTCCGACTCCCTCCCGGCATCGTGTCAGATCCCGGCGTTACTTTCCATCCCTTTCTGCTCCAGCCATCTTTCTCCCTTCTCGCTTGCTCCCGCGAGCGTAACGCATTCGATCCTTGTCCGACGCCGAGTCCTCTCTTTCTCTCGCTCTCTCTCTCTTTATCTTTAGAATTTTCTACTCCGTCCCGTTCTATCCTCGGTCTACGAGAGCACACGCCGTCTCGCTCTTCCTCTTAGCACCGAGTCACTTTGTCTTCCAGTCTCGTCACTCTCGCTCTTTTCTCTCCTTCTCCCTCAAATATTTCGGTACATTGTATACGTATTTATAATAAATATTCAGGGTGTCGAGGCACAGCGTCTCTCGTCGAGATAAAGTTTACGACTTCTGGGGACTCCTTCGAGGGGACCCGGCGACGATAAGAACGTCGATTCCGCAAAAAGTGAAAGACAAATTTGTTCAAATTCGCAGAAATTTTTTAATTAAAAGTAAATAGTAACAAGTGCTGATATGGTACAAACTATACAGATATCAATTTCCAGAAAAATTTATGTAAAATATGTGAAATGAACTTTGATAAGAAATGATAAGAGTTTGTATGGATTTTGTTCTTTTTAGGGTCTTCGTTTTTTATCGCATGGACACCCTGTATGTAGAAAGTCTGTTCATTTTCGTTCTCCATCTCTGTACTTCTCCCCACGATACCTTTCTCCCTCCACGAGCGTTTATGTATATTCTCGGTGTATGCGGAGAGGAGAGAGCGGGTGTGGGCGAGAATGGCCAACGCACACAGGACTTTCATCTCGTTTACCATTGATCTCCGTCGAGCCAACCGGATTACGGGATTTCCCTCGGAGCTGGCCAATCCTGGAGTCTTTTTTTCCAGAGATTCCGCTTTCAATTCGAAGCAAGCTCACATACTCGCGGATTTCCGTGCGTACGGGTGAACACAGGCGTATATAAACCGGGAACGAGAATTTTTGAGCCATTCTGATGCAAATGCCCGGCTCGGCTGGACCCTCGAACAACGCGGGAGAAACTTCGCGGGTGGGCGTTCACTGCCATTTGTATCGCAGGATATCGCGACTCTCAAATCCTTCCTAACGATTTTCATTCGCTACCAGCCTTCCGCGTCCAGGAAACGCTTCGTGGGTGACGGGACTACGAATCGAGGCTTGTAAAACAGCGGGAAAGGAGATAGAAGTCCCCAGACGCCGGTTTCATTCTCTCAGTTTTCAAACTCCGCGATCATGGCCCCAAGAGGTATAATGAAGCATTGTTGATATGTTAATGTCACTGTCTGCTTCGTTTTTCCCTCTGTGTCTCTTCTCTTTTTGCCGAGACGACCGAATCTACGTTCCGGTCTCAAGATGAGACCGGTCACAGACGAAAAAGTTTTCTAATCGATTACGATATGAAGCAACCCTCGAGCTTGTGGTCATGAATTTATCATAGACGATGTATTTCCATTGGGAATATCACGATCACTGTGAATTAATAACCGACGCCATCACGACTAGCCATCATCAGTATTAATGGAAATTTCGATTAACATTTTTTATGGTCTGTGAGATTGTTTTCGAGTGTATGAATTTTTTGGTCGGAATTTTTAACAATGATTTCACTCAGTGTCAAATCGCTGGTTGAAAATTAATGATTGTCAATGAGCACATTGGTTTGTGTAAAGGGTGGAATCATTGTCAAGTGTTCTGGGATAACTTGGACCATTAACGTCGTCTTAACATTTATGAGATCTATATGAACGCGGTTAAGTGGTTCTTATGAATTTTGTATACTTTAACTATGTACTCGAAGTTTTGATATGCGAAGAATAAGATCAGAAGTTGTTACTGCGAATCTTCATTAAATCGAATAAAATTGTCCATGACTTCTGTTTCATGAAGACCGAAATAAATGAAATTTTTGGGTTCAATACGTTATTAGATTTTCATAAAAAGTATAAATAACTATAAATAAATAAATTTCTACTTGCACTGGCAGTTAATTCAAGGTTTCTTTACTTGATACATTTTTTTGATCCACTGCCGATAACAATCTATTTTGGCCATTGAGAATACACATGCAATGGATAAAGCAGAAATACAGAACGAATACAATGAGAACTAACATCTAGAAATTATCTTTAACCGTCGATAAGTTATCGATTGATGGTAAATTTCAATACCATCTGATGATAAAGTAGTTTTTCATTTGGTGACTTACCTAGGCATGTCTTGTAGCTGCTTTGCCCGTTGTTTGTGACGAGAGAGGGCGAATAGTAGAGCAAGAACTGGCCTGAGGGTGGATCCGGTCGACAATTCGCCAGGATTCACAGCCCCAACGTCAGCGCCGAGGGCTCTAAGAGCTCCGACGCAAAGACTCACGTTTTCCACCTGAAAAGAAAAAAAGTCTTTATTAAGGCTGAGGAAATAAAGAGTCATTAAAGCTCCGGTTGTATTTCAAACAAATCTTCAATAAATGTTCGAAAGTTTACACAGACGCTGGCTAAACTTCATGATCAATTTTCCGCAGCTGACCCAGCCTGGGGCGTTAATTTTCCGCACGGTTAATGAACGTATCTCAGCCGTATTTTCGCTTTCATCCCGTTGGCTTTGCGGGCTTTTTAACAAATTAAAACGAGCCATCCGAGCCGGCAATATTGCTCTGTTGGTTCATACGACGGGGGAAGACTGACTGACTGCGTACGAAAAAACGACTGTGCTCCCAGAATTGCAGGACATTCAAATAGAAACTCTTGCCGTGTGAAGCATGATGAAAAATGTAACGACCGGTGCCCTACGGACGGATGATAAAAAAAGTGATTTAGGACAAACGGAGCAAAAGTCTCGTTCGTCCATGTAACAGGAGGGAATACGAAGAATGGGACAAAACGGAATTCACCACTATAGGGAAACCAGGAAACAGGATATATTTTTCCCCTTTGACTCCCTTTTTATGGACAACTCGGATTTTTTAATGGACTTTTCGACGACTTCAAAAATATTTTGACTGAACTGTAAACCCTTTTTGACCCTGCTGCACAGGTCGACTGTTTAATCGACCTCCCTTCTGTTCCAAGGCCTTTCCCTCCATCAGACTTCCAGCAAGTGACAGTACGAGTAAAAGTGATTTAACGCCCCGCAGCTTGTGGCAAAGTGCCGTCTCGTCTTGCTAATTATGAACCAACCTCAAGCTTGTTCCTGCATGTTCAACATTGACAGGATCGACGACACGCAGCTCGGGGGAATCAGTATATGCCTTCGAATTCTCTGAAATATATCGAGCTTCTAATTCAATGGTGAAATTTCTAGGCGTTTCCCGATTTTGTTTCGATTTGCAGATCGATTCGCTAACAAATCGTTCTCAGATATAAGAAAGAAAATTCTAAAGTGAAGTGATCGAATGTATCTCGAATAAATTCGGAAGAGAAAACGTAATATACATAGGGGAATGATCAAGTACACGGGTGAAAGAACATCAACGGTGTGTGAGATACGGTTATACAGCCCAATCTGCCTTGACTGATGAATACTGGATGGATACAGAACATCGTATTGGGATCTGACATGCGACGACATGACATCTGGTGATAAAAAATCCAACTAGTGCAACGGTGCAGAATCAATAGAACACCACAATAATTATAATCATTATTGCACTCATGTCATCGCAATTCGGCTAAACTCCGCCCCCGTGTCAGATCCCAATTTAGTTTGGCAAAATTGAAGTCCTAGCAACTCCACAAGGTTATTTTAAAAGGAACATCGAGGAGGTCTTCAATTACATAAACACTAAGATAATATTAATGAAGATGAAGGGTACACAACAAACTACATCTGGCACACCATTCGCATGGTTTTTTAATTGGTCAGCTGATCAATCAAAACACAGGAACCTAATTAGCTAAATATTTGGCTGCAAGGGTTCTAAAATCTGCTTAAATAGGACACCCTTAGCAGAATTTTATTGTGAGTTTAAAGCTTCCGCCTGATTTTGAAGATGTAATCTAGAACGAATATGAATCGTTGATTACAAGTAGTCTCAAAACATGATCATAATTCGGTAGTCGATACATCTTGCTAATTATAAAACGACCTCAAGTTTATTCTCTCCCAGAATGGTGAACATCGGCAGGATCGACAAGTCGCACCCCAGGGGAATCATCGTGTACCATCGAATTCCCGGATCCGAAGATGTCTCGAGTTTCTGATTTGATGGCAAAACCGCTAGGCATACGTGGGAGGAAAACTTGCGTAACGCTAGATCCAAGTTGCTGTAACCCGATCTTGTTCCGATCTGAAGATCGATTCGCCAGCAAATCGTTATTAGATCCCAGGAAATAAATTCTTGCGAGAAAAGGTCGAGTATCTCTCGGATAAATTCAGAGGAGTTTTGAAAAAAAGCACACTCTTACGGACTATTAGCAGCTGGATATAAGTTGAAGAGAAGTTGGTGACCGAGTCGCTGGTTCCGCGAAACGTGACCACCGTGACCATGCTCTCCGCTGTTTGTTGGCTCAGCTAGCGCAACCGTTGGATACACCTTTTGTTCCCATTGTTCTTGAGCCCGCGGCAATTTTCTCTCCGTGTATACGTATCGCGTCTCTTTCTTTCCCTCATTCTCGATCGTGTAGCGAGTTTCCCCCGCGTTTTGTCTCACTTTCAGGGCTCAGCCAGCAAACACACGTGCGAGCTCGATGATGTACAGGAGAGAAGAGCGCGTTACACCCGCTGACTCATCCGACAATAGCTGTACGCAGAAACTACACGTAGGTGAAACACAAAGATCTTCTGATGTGCACTCGCTTTCGTCCACTCTCTATTCCCATTCATATCTCTTCTGATAGTCGGGGGTTGAAGATAAAAGCACACACTGCCTTTTTCGTCCTTAGGTGGTTCCTCTTTTGTTCAGATTGTGCTACGTATCCGCACTCATTTCTCGACGTCGAGATTATTTACGGATTCAGAACTTAGAGATTTTGAGTTATGATTAAAGTTTGATTGATACCTTAAATTATATGGCCATGATTTTTTTCGTAAGACATTACGGAGAGATGAGGCTTTGTGTTGAAGATTTCAATAGTTTGACAAAAACGTACATTGCCATTTTCATCGGTAGGTTTTTGTTCGAATATAGAGATTGTCATTTACAATTAGAGCTTGATTGATGGCCTAAATCATATGCAAATGATGTTGTTGTCAAGATACGAAGACGAATATTCCTGTTTGAAATTCCAACAGTTGATGACACGAGCTCATTCCTGCATGCCATCGAATTCTTAAGAATCTAAATGTCGTCTATAAAACCGCACACTGCGTTTTTCGTCTTAAGTGGTTCTTCTTTTGTCCAGGTTGTACTTCGCATCCGCATTCATTTCTCGATGTTGCGATTATCCATAAATTTTAAGTTCAAAGATTCTGAGTTCCAATTATAACTTGATTGATGTCCTAAATCACATGCAGATAATTTTTTCCTCAAAATATTATGGAGATGGAGATTCGCGTTTGAAATTCCAATAGTTGATGACAGCAAGAGTTAATTTCTTCTTACCGCCGAGTTCTGAAGAAACCAAAAGTCGTCCTCTCTCGGCAGCCCAATTTGGAAGTGGATCCTGCGGACCTTTTACTTTCTTTTGGTGCTTCATTTCTCGTGTATCGTCTCGGTGATCTTACTCTCGTGTCGGTACTAAGAAAATTCTTTTACCCTTCCGATACGTGAATTTTCCCTTATGGAAAGACAACTATAAACGAGCCTAGTTTTTTTTCTCTTGGTATAGTGTACGGTACGTAATCTTGCGCCTTTCTCCTTTATCGTCGCTCACAGATTTCTTATCCCGCTCACGCCACTTTTCCTTCCTATTCTCTTGTTTGTTTCCGCGGGAGAGCGACTTCCCTCAAGCTCAGAGAGATAAGAGCTCGCGCACTCCCTGGGGAATCCTCAGTGAATATCCGCAGACATCGCTGGAAAGGAACATTCACGACGCAGAACGTCGGAGAGCTGGAGGGTAATAAGGATACACGAAAGCGAAACTCGTCTCTTTCGTTTCTCTACCCGCGTTCACGAAGCACCATCACTGATTTAACAGACGAAAAAGCCATCTAGAAGCTTTCGGATATTCAAAGGCATATACAGTAAGATCTACAAGAAGAAAAAAAAGCATATAATAGGGAAATAAGTTCCGACAGAGTCGAATATAAAATCGGATCAACGAGATACGGGCTCGAGCGGATGATTCGATAACAGTAACGTAAAACGAGATCCGTTTGGATGATAATTGAGATTGAAGACTTCTTCGTTGATGCTGTGTGGATTAAAAAATGAAATATCCTGAATATGGGACTCTCCAAAATTCGGAAAACTGATTTGGGAATTTCTTAACCGTGAAATCGGAATGAAAAGGTCTAACTGAATAGATCATGATTGCATCGTTTGCGACAAAGCGACACTGGCTCGGGTGGATGATTTGATAACAGTAACGCAAAACGAGAGTCGTTTGAATGATAATAGAGATTGAAGACTTCGTTGATGTTGCGTGGATTCAGAAATAAAATATTCTCAACGTGAAATTCAAAATTTTGAAAATCAGATTTCAGAAATCCTTATCATTGAAAACACAATCTAAGTATGATTAAATATAAGATTTTGAACGGTGGAAATTAGATTTGAAGAATTCCTCATGCGTGAAAATGGAATCAAAGGTTAACTAAATAGTCCCCAATCGGATCTCTCGCGACAAAGCGATCCGCGGGTAGCTAAAGAACCTCGTTATCTCACTCCGTTCACTCAGCCTCTCGTACATAAGTCGTTTACAAACGACTGCAGTCGAACTGGGTAAAGAAACGCCGGTCGGGATCGGGAGCACCCAAGACATGTCCTCTTATGGTAGTGTCTTCGTCGCCGAGTGCGCCCAGTCGATTCCCCGTGGTACCCTCAGCGCCGAGAATTACGAAAAAGAAGCAGGACGAGTGAATAAGAATAAAAGGAGAATGAAGAGGACGCCGCGTCGGAACCTACACGGATTGGAAACGTGAGTGTATCATATGTAATGCAGTCTTGTATATTAAAGTCCATTCAACCAGAGGAGTATGAAAACAGACGAAGATAGGAAAAACGGAATACATTGGACAATATGATGATACACCAACGTGCAAAAGATTATCTGACGTCGCGATATTTCCAGTGAGATACCGATAGGATGGCCATTGTCCTTTTTATTTTGGATTCACCTACATGCTCTGATGTCGGATTGTGTGAGAACCCTGGACCCGGAGATCGGATGAGAAGATCCTATACTTCGATACAGGAAACCCCGAAGTGCTAGAAGTCCCGAATGATATTACGGACGAAATCCAGAGTTCCGGATCGGAGATTGAATGATGAAGAATGAAGGAGTGCGGTTAAAGTCCCAGCGTTCTATATGGATTCGCCGGAGGTTATTCTCAGGATTCCGCAGGTTAACAAGGTCCTCGAAGGAGAGCAGGTTGTCCTCGGCGTCTTAACAACGTCTGGGAGCTAATTGGTCTACCAGGTTCAAAGGCGAGGCCTCCAAAATCCCAAGATTCAGCGATCCGAAAAGAGATCCCACGATGGAACGAAATCCGGTTGAGGTATCGAACGGATTTACGCGAGGACCTGCGCAGAGGAACGACGACGCCTGTATCTTTTAATCTTATTATCCAACCCGGATAGCCTCAGGGCACACTTCGGATCCTTTTCTAGATCTCGAGCTCCAGTTCCGGTTTCGTAATCAAGGCGGTATTGTCCGTTAGCGATCGCGTTATCCGCGCACTCAGCGTCTCCTTCTGCATTATAGATTCATATAGTTGCTATATAGAATTTCGCGCAGCTTCGATCACAATCGAAACAACGGGCACTGACGGCTCGAAATGGAGGCGAAATTACAATGCCAAACCTGTTCTGGCTTCGTGTCAGCCATTATAAAGTTATTACGAATTCTTAAGCAGGAGAAACAATCGGTGTAACGAGATCGCATTATTCTTTCTCTAAATCAAGAATTTATATTATTCGCGACGGTAGAAGATTTCTCTCCTGAATCCTCTGTCCTCGCTTCCCATCGTGATTCTTTAATCTCATTCTCCGATCGGTCCGCACGTTCTTCTTATTAACTTAAGAGACGACTGCGCTATCGTCCCTCGTTTCTCTCCTACTTAATGGTGTCTCCGTGCTCCGACCACACAACGTAACGAGCCACTGTGTACCGACGTGGACATCCCAGAGGAGCGCACCATAACGTACAACCGTTGACGGCAAATAAATGATTCCACCTCAAATTACTCGGTTCCCAAACCCACCTCGGCGTATCGAGATTCCTCTTTATCATTTGCAGAATTTTGAAGTTTCTTATCTAGTAATGAACATCATTAAAAAATTGATATCTTACTCAACATGAGTCATCGGATACGCAAATGTATTCCGCTTTTTCCTTCCTCCTCTTCTTCTTCTTCTTCGTCTCTTTTACTCTCTGTTTCAAGTTTCCTTCTCGAGGAAACCCGCAGTCTCGCACGCTTAATAGTGTCTCTCTCTCTTCCCACAGTTCCCGACGGCGAAACGAGCAGTCGAAGCGGCTTTATTCCACGCCACGCTGTCCACGCGACCGGCGCTCCGTGCAAAAGGGTGACGGAAATAAACGATCCTAATGAAGCGCTACTTATGCTCGGCATTCCCCTTTGTCCCGTCCAACAGACCTGTTCATGTTTACAGTCGAAAGTTTTGACGATACGCTCGCCCAAAGCATCGTCTACGGAATTATACTTGTCACAGCAACTCAATTTTTTATCTCCCAATTTCTTGATCCATTCAAAATTAGTTACGAAATCTCTTGACAACATCTTCATGTTTCGCAATCATCAATTTCGTCAGCCTTTTGATAATCAAGCACCTTTCAGTACTGGTTGAAATTTCAGTATCCTTTTCCTGGAATTCTTCCAGAACTTTTTGTTCATCCCTATTAATAAAGTAGGGTTGTCACAGTTTCGGTCACGTAATCGAGTTTTGTTTAGTTTCCATGGTAACGAAATTCATCGATGACATTTCGTTAAA